>JAJIZL010027782.1:0-15278 GCA_023969395.1 Amblyomma maculatum
CCGGCCTAATATCGCGGCGGCACTCTTGGTGTCCGGGGGATGGGGAAGTGGGATGTTGGGAGGGATGGGGGAGATCGCCTTGTCGTCGTGGCCCGCACCAAGCAAATAGCCCGGTGAGCATCGGCAGGTCGGTGGTCCGGTGCGCAGCCTCCGGTGCAGCAGCGCTTCTGGTTGTTCCAGACGAAGCCTGGTACTGCGCCTCTGCGAGGCACAGGAAGGACTGCTGGTGACAGCAGGACGCCACGGCGATTGGGGCAACCGCCGCAGCAGGAGGGGACCGCGATAGACTGCTGCCAAGGCAGCAGCGCGGCGGGTGGCGCTGAGGTGACCGTCAGTAGACAGCGCGCCGAGGCCCGCGAGCAGGGAGCCCACGGGGAGCTGTCCCGGAGTATCCAGGTAGCAGCAGGAGGGGGTGCCAGGATTCACGAGAACACGTGGTCCATGGCGGCGAGGTGGAGCCGCCTCGGTGCACACAAGTGGTGCTGCGAGGACGGCGGGTGGCTTGCCCGTGGCAAGCATGCTGGCTTGGCTGGAAGCGCGAGCGCAGCGAGGACTGCGACATCACAAAGATGTCAGCAGGGAGTCACCGCGACGACGAAGTCGGGCGGCAACTGGTGAGGCCGCCGGGAACTGCTGCAGCAGCTGCAGCGCGGCGGGTAGGTCGCCGGATCCACAGCAACACGTGGTCCGTGGCGATGGGGGAGGCAGGGTTCTCGCGCCACGAGGGTGCAGCGAGAGTTAGCCAGGGTGCGTCCCAGATCTAAGGAGCTGCAGGAAGCCGCGGGCGGTTCTGCAGGCTGCTGTCCATGAAGTAGGGAGGGGGCCGCCGCCGCCGCAGCAGACGGCGGCGGCCCCGAGGAAATCCCTTTTCGAGGAGTAGGGTGCCGCGGCCGCCGAAGCCGCCCGCCGAGCTAGGCCTCTAGGAGAGGTAGCGGGTGGCCGCTGAAGCGGCCTACTGCTGGGAAGACCTCCTAGTAGAAGGAACTCGCCGGCGCTGGGGTGCGCGCGACGAGCGAGGACGTACGCCTGCCGATACGGACGGTAGCGGGCGCAGGCGAAGGTGCTCGGCGGCAGCGAAGCTGGCGCGACGGAGCGAGGCGCGACGATATCGCGGGAGGCGAGCAGGGACACATCCGCACACCTCGAAAGTCTGAACCCGCAATCGTGCCTTCTGCGAATCCTCACCGTGCTGTAGCAGCTCTTAGTGGTACTCCCTCGCCCTTCTCCCCGTACACTATGCTCTCTCCGTGGTTGCGCTTTTTGTTTGTGGTTGTTTTTTTTTTTTCGTTTTCACGCGTCTTCCTACGCGCCGAAGAGAAGGAGCTGAACATTGGCCCAGGAGCGTTTCAGTTTTTTTATTGCACATCGTTTTTTTTTCCTAGACCGCTCTACGCCGCCCTACGCATCTTGCGGACGCCGGTGAGCGACCGCGACCAAAAGGCATCGAAGCGGCGCCGATGGCGGCAGAGTGAACGTTTGTCTCCTGATGAAGCGCCCAAGCCCCCTCCCCGCCACCCCCTTTTTCGGGATGGAGACGGAGACGAGCTGCCCTTTCAGACCTTAATCCCCCTTAAAACAGAAACTGACCGTGCGGGCGCCGGTGAGCGACCGTGACCAAAGACACCGAAGCGGCGCCGACGGCGGTAGAGTGATCCTTTGTCTCCTACTGCGGCGCCCAAGCCCCCCCCCCCCCTCTCCTTTCACGATGAAGACGGAGAGGAGGTGCTCTTTCAGACCTTAATCCTATTGGCACCCGCGGCGACGACCACGGGAACCTGATCTTTTGTTTAAAGGTTCGGAGGTGCGTCGCCGATCAGCATTGACCCTGCTCGCCGACTTCTCGAAGCAGGCGGGTGAACTTCTGAGAAGTGACGCCAGGGAAATGACCTCAGCCAACGGACGACTTCTCCGGCTACTTTACCTTAGTGAAGGGTTTCCACCGCCAGCATGCACAAAATTGTCATCGACATCGGAGAAGCTAGCCCTCGCCACTGAAAGATGTGAGAGGAGGCTCAAGCACCACCCTCGGCAGTGGGCGGCATCTCAAGTCCATGCTTGTGCCCCGCTGATTGGACTGTACAGATTAAACTTTGTTTCCCCAGCAGGGAATTGGGGATAACCTACCATATTTAAACGGCAGATTGTTTCCACCGAAACTCCTTTTTCGTCAGATCACTTAAAAAGTTGTATAAAACGTTTCTTCTTCACTTCTACTCCCTGGCTGCTCCTGCTCCTTCTCCTTCGTCTCGGCTTCCGAGCCAGGACCCGGGAACATCGGCCCGGCGAGAGACATCTCAGGCGAACCAAGGGCGCCCCCAGCACGCAGCGATGTCTAATGAGGAGAAGCACCGTGGTCACTGTCGTCATGTCACAGAAAAGAATTTCAACAGATGTTTGGTTTGGGCTAGTTGGTAGCAGTTTCTTGAAGACATAGCGCAAAAAAGACGGGGACAACACAGATGTAGACAGGACAGGCGGACAGCGCCTCTCCTGTCTACATCTGTGTTGTCCCCATCTTTTTTGCGCTATGTCTTCAAAGAATTTCAACGTATTTTTCACCTGCGCCAAAGCGTCCATGTCAAGGCACTACTAAAGGTAACTACGTTCTTAGTTATTTTTTCTACTTTGACGTCTATGCAAGACGACACATTGAGACTTGTTCTCGCTACCCGGGGGCTGACAAGGTCAGCCAGAGCGCATGCGTTTTTCTTGTGTAGCCCCCACCATCACGCGGCGCATTTCGGTGCGCGTTCGTTTTCTCTGACCGAGTGAATTCTGCCTGGCAGCCCTCGCCACTGAAAGATGTGAGAGGAGGCACCACCCTCGGCAGTGGGCGGCATCTCAAGTCCATGGCCGTTCGAGTTGCAGCACGAAGGTAGCTGCTGCTGCGTCCAATCTTGCTCACGCGTACATTTTCACAGCGAGTTTCCGTTGTCATGGGATGAGATATGTTTATGTTCGCGCGCGCATTCAGCCATGCTTCTTCGAGTTAGCTCTCCAATGTGTTGCTATCGCGTTCATTGCTTCGCCTTTCTGGTGAAATTATGAGTTTTTCTAAACATTCCCCAGAACTCTTGAAACCACACCATTTGTCCATTAATTCATTTATATATAAGATAGGCAAATAATTTCGAGAAGTACTTGTTTTGTTTATCATAAAAAAGACTGACAGCTTCACAATTCGAAATGTCGCTCATGACTGACTGACCATTTGCTGTCTTTGCGTTCGAATAACCGGTGTTTTAAAAACAACTAGGGCTGCGAACGTTGTGATAGATTGCATAAATATTTTGTAAAGATTGTGCTTAGCGCCACTAATACATTTGTTCTACAAAATTTATATACTTCACCATAATCTATCTGTTTAGTATTGTTTAAAGTTGTTTTCTGGTGATTATCACTTTTTCAAAAACGTCGCGTTTGTTGCTGAATTTCGTCTGCATGTTTAGTTAGCCCCCCCCTCCCCGAACAAAATTTCTGGCTACGCCACTGGTACACGCGTATCAATGATTCTCCCTTGGAGACTGCACCCTTCCTGTCTCTTGACAACAGGGACAGAGACATCACGGTTTGCGCATTATTCTTTGCACTCTTAACAACACAAGATGTGCTACCTCGGGTCCCTAAAGCTGTCGCTTGCCTCGCGCCTTCGAGTAACGATTCCGTGTTCGTGTTTTTTTTTTATGTTTCAGAGGTTGCCATAAGCGCCGTTTGAAAGCAATGTCTGCTGCTCGTTTTTTAGGACCTAAAGCGGGGCGTAGTGCTACAGTCTATCACTTAATAATAATTTCTCACTTTCGGAAGCACCGATAAAAAGCATGTTTACAACCGTCCACTGTGTCAGCGGACGAAGCGAAAAATGAAAAAAAAATGAGTAGCCCCACTGGAGAAAGACACGGGCTTTGTGCGCAACTCTGTGCGACATTTACTCCTCCACCTCCTTTTAATGCTCTAGAAGAGAGAGCAATGCTGCCGCGTCCACCCATGTCTTGTACCTGGCTCCTCAGGGCAAATCTTGTGATACCGAGTGTTACTGGGAGTGCGTGGTCAGCTCACTGACGTGAAGTTTTATTGCGAAAGCAATACTACTCTAGGTTTCGAGTCTTCAGCGTAGCGCGACCGGTAGCCACGTCTTACCCACGTGACGCTGTGACGTCACAACCTATGTGACAGTAGGGTGAGAGCTGGGCTACCAATTCAAGCGGTCGGCAGGAGCTGCCAACTTGGGTCTCTCGTTTCACATGGGACGGTTATGTCAGAATCAGCCTGCTAGGATCCTGGCATTCACGTTATCCCTATAGGCCACTAAGGCCCGTTCATATGGGTTGGTTAAAGCGGGGCTTTATATGGGTGCTAAGGAAGAAGAAAAAGAGAAGAAGAACGCTCGGTCATCCGCAGCTAATGCTTTCGCTCAATATTTGGTTCAGCAGCGTAAAATCCTTGTAATGTTTTTTTTTTTTGTTTTTTGTTTTTCTGACAGCTTTCCCAATGACAGCTGCCCTCGGCGCTTGTCGGCTCACTGCCACTGGTAGCAAAGCTGAGCGTACGCTTGCTTTCCTTATTTTCACACAAGAGGCCGAAAGAAGCTGTGTTCTAAGACGCTTGCGCCATCGGAAAGCAGGCATTTCAGTTTCTTCTGCCTACACAAGAGGCAAAGTAGAGTCTGAAAAGTTAGTAACGAATGCAGCGACTGCGATCTTTAACCGTTAAGCGGCTACTGTGTACAACCGCATAGGTGGTAATGCGGTAATACTAATTACTAGTCAAGGCGGTTAGGCTAGTAAAAACAACAAGCTAATATAGGATGTCTGGGTTTGAGAACAGCGGCTCACTCTTGGAGGTCAGTCTCCTCTTACGGACTCCACGTTCCCGCCGCCAGAGAGCGAACCCCCCCCCCCCCCCCCCCCCCCAAAAAAAAAAAAAAAAAGCACCACAGAAATGTGAGGGAGGGCGAGGAAAAGGGCATGCACCCGCCACAAACCTTCTCGTCTCTTGGATATCTGAGCATTCAGAGTCATCCTCTCAACGCCACAGCTGGAGGCGCTTGCAGGTGTGGCTGCGGTGGGGTGCCTCAATGCGCCCGCTTCCCCGCCACTCAGTGAATTGTGTCGCCTTTCTTTGCAGAGGTCATGCCGCCTCCCTGAAGAGGGTGGACATATTCTATGTGTAGGTGGATGCAATGCTGTCAGCTGTTTAAAGTGCATCCACATTTTAAGTTCTTTAGTTATTGTACGGGACTATGAAAAAAGAAATGTATTGTTCACTTGTAATTCACAGCGCACAGCCCCTCACAGGCTTTCTTCTTCTACTTGTGTGCATAGTTACAGCTGTACTAGTAAGCTTTTTAAGTGCTGATGGTTAGCTCCTGCATGTAATCATCCTTTCAGCCTTCCAACAACACCTGCTCAGTTAAGAATGCAATAACGTCATTTTGTATTGTACTAACTTTTTATCGTGGCGGTAAACATTCCTTTACATTTGTGGTCAAGTCTATATTGGAAGCTGTGACAGATTTTCTGTTCTTGGGCGCCAAGATTACCTGGGAAGGAGACTGCAGCCATGAAATTAGGAGACGCCTGCTTCTGGGAAAGAGAGCAATGTTTAGCCTTGACCGCCTAGTAAAGAGCAGAGACATTAGTCTGCCAACCAAGATCCGTATAACCCGTGCTATGGTCTTTCCAGTTGTGATGTATGGATGCGAGAGTTGGACTGTGAAAAAGGCTGACCGCCGAAGAATTGACGCGTTTGAATTGTGGTGCTGGCGAAGACTCTTAAGAGTTCCTTGGACTGCCAGAAGATCAAATCAGTCGATATTGTCAACCATAAACCCTGACTGCTCATTGGAGGGTCAAATTCTAAAGTTAAAGCTCAGCTACTTTGGTCATCTGATGAGAAGAGAGGAGTCGCTGGAGAAAGATTTGATGTTGGGAAAGGTTGAGGGTCGCCGGAGAAGGGGTAGGCAGCGAACGCGATGGTTAGATGGCATTCTCGAGGCATTGCAGATGAAGCTATGTGATGTTAAGAAGATAGTGAGAGACCGGAAAGCGTGGCGTGACATGGTCCATAGGGTCACGAAGAGTCGGACACGACTGAACGCCTGAACTGAACTGAACTATATTGTCAAGTATTGCCATGTCCAGTACACCACGTGCCTTACTTTTCGTGAGATATCCCTGTTTGTCTCTTGATTGCACGTACCTTATTTGACAAACAATGACATCCATCGACCAGTGCTAAGTAGAAAGGTGAAAATATGTTAGAATATTGTGAATATTTGCTTCACTGTTTAGCTTGCTGTCAGTATTTTTTACTGAAGCGGTTCCAAAGCTGCTGAAGAGTAAATGCTGAACACTGAAAAAATGTCTCAGCAGAATATTGCTGCAGCAATTATAGTCATCAGTGAACACAGAAAAGTAGTGAGCTCCCCTGACCCTTGTATTACCTTTGGCTTATTGGCACTAAGGGCTCCCAGCTGCAAAGTAAATATGTGGGCTTGCTTGAATTTTGATTTACCTCTTTATGGCTTGATTGCATGCCTTGAATGTCAGGGTCTATTGATTACTTTTTTTGCAAACATAGTGCAATTTTTTATGCATGGCTCATCTAGCATCGAATAAGTAGATACTGAATACAAGGAAAACAAAAGGCCATCTATTTACATAGCATGTAAAGGGACTGTGTAAGTCTGAAAAATAGTCCGATAATAAAATATCCCATGACAGTGCATTGCTGTCGTAAGGAAGCAATAGGTCTTGATACTGTTATTTCAATTTAGGATGGTGGAAAACTAATATTTATGGATTTTGAGTCCTTTATTGGGGACTACATGCATCCAGCACATTTACGTTACTTCCTTATATAAGGTTTCACACTCAAATATCCATACATTAATTTCCTTTGGATCCTCGTTGATCCGATATTTAGATGCCCTACCTTATAGTGAGAATCTGCACTTTTATATTTACGAAGTGTAAACCTGCATACATTCTGTTGGCTTTTTATAAGGCACATGACTCCATTTCTCGTGTACTAATATTGGCAGAGCCTATCACATATACTGGGCCCAGCTCACTATGGATGGGTGAGATAATGTTTGTATTTGCATCAACCAAGCGTTTAGTGAAGAACTAACTGAAAGCTAGAATAGATGTCATAATCTTTTGACTTCAATAATCTGAGTCATTTTGGGATGTTTAAACCCTACAAACCGAAACCAAACATACAAGCAAACAAGAGCTCAGTGGCCTGGCTCGGCAATGAGGAAACTCATTGCCAAAGTGCCTCTTACTTCAGGCATTGCAGCAAGTGTGCTCCTAGGTTTGTTTGCATGTTCCCTTCTTTAATTAACAAAAACATTAGTGGTGTGAATGCCAGTGGCACTGCACTTCGTGTTCAAAGTAGGTACAAGCTAAACGAAAGGTCTTGATACCAAATGCATAAAATACCACTGCCAAACTTTGCATAGTCTCATTCTTCGACTACTGCTCCTTGCCCTCAAGCACTTTTATGACATCAGATCAGCTCTGAGATATGAAGCAATGGAGGCAGGTGTAGTAAGAAGCCCACTACGCCTATTCTTTTAATACAGCTAATGATTGGTTGCTGATGTAGTGATCTGCTGACTACTAGAATAATAATTTCAAAATTCTTCGTGCTTGTACTAAGTCATCATCATCATCAGCCTGATTATACCCACTGCAGGGCGAAGGCCTCTCCCATATTTCTCCACTTAACCCGGTTCTGTGCTAGCTGCATCCACTTGACCCCTGCGAACTTCTTAATCTCATCCGCCCACCTAACTTTCTGCCGCCCCCTGCTACGCTTTCCTTCCCTTGGAATCCAGTTTGTTACCCTCAGCGACCATCGGTTATCCTCTCTTCGCACTACATGTCCTGCCCATGTCCATTTCTTCTTCTTAATTTCTACTAGAATGTCGGTAACTTGAGTTATTTCTCTGACCCACTCTGCACGTTTTCTATCTCTTAATGTTACCCCTACCATTTTTCGTTTCATAGCCCTCTGGGTTGTCCTCAACTTAAGTAGACCTCTCTTGGTTAGCCTCCACGTTTCAGCCCCATAGGTGAGTACAGGCAAGATGCAACTGTTGTATACTTTCCTCTTGAGCGATACCGGTAAGCTGCTAGTCATAATCTGCGAGTGTTTGCCAAATGCGCTCCATCCCAATCGTATTCTTCTTGTTATTTCCTTTTCGTGGTCCGGGTCTGCGGTTACTACCTATCCTAAGTAGACATATTCGCCTACTACTTCCAGTATTTCGCTACCTAATGTAAACTGCTGTTCCTTCCCGAGGCTGTTGAACATTACCTTAGTCTTCTGCATATTGATTTTCAAGCCTACCTTTCTACTTTTCCTGTCTAGGTCATCAATCATTATTTGCAGTTCATCTCCCGAGTTGCTTAGCAAGGCAATGTCATCAGCAAATCGCAGATTACTGAGGTATTCTCCATCTACCCTTATCCCTAACTGCTCCCATTCCAAGTCTCTGAATACTTCCTCTAAACAAGCTGTGAATAGTACTGGGGAGATTGTGTCTCCTTGCCTAACACCTCTCTTTATGGGAATTTTGTTACTTTCTTTATGCAGAACTATGGTTGCTGTGCAGCCGCTATATATATCTTCCAGCACTTTCACGTATGGCTCGTCTACCCCCTGATTTCGCAATGCCTACATCACCGCCGAGGTTTCAACTGAGTCAAATGCTTTTTCGTAATCAATGAATGCTATGTATAAGGGCTGGTTATATTCCGAGCATTTTTCTATCACCTGATTGATGGTATGGATATGATCGATAGTAGAGTACCGTTTCCGAAACCCTGCTTGATCCTTTGCTTGATTGCAGTCTAAGGTTGTCCTGATTCTATTAGCGATTACCTTAGTAAATACCTTATACGTAACAGACAGTAAGCTGATTGGTCTGTAATTTTTAAGGTCCTTCGAGTCCCCTTTCTTGTGAATGAGGATAATGTTTGCATTCTTCCATGGTTCCGGTACCGTCGATGACACCAGGCACTGCGTATACAGGGTGGCCAGGTTTTCTAGCACAATATCCCCCCCGTCCTTCAGCAAATCTGTAGTTATCTGATCCTCTCCAGCTGATTTCCCCCTTTTCATAGTTTCTAGTGCTTTCTTGACCTCGTCCTTCGTCACTGGTGGAACGTCTGACTGTTTTTCCCTACCGCCAATCTCATTACGGTCCTGACTACTTTGGCTACTGTAGAGATCTGTATAGAACTCCTCGGCTACTTTGACTATCTTTTCCACATTAGTGATGACATTGCCCGCCTTGTCCCTTATCGCATACATCTGGTTTTTGCCTATGCCCAATTTATTCTTTACCGCTTTAAGGCTTCCCCCGTTCTTTACAGCATGCTCAATTTTCTCCATGTTATACTTCCTAATATCGGCCACGTTGCGCTTATTGATTAGCTTCGATATCTCGGCCAATTCGATCTGGTCTGTTGGATTGGAAGCTTTCATACTCTGCCGTTTCTTAATCAAATCTTTCGTCTCCTTAGACAGCTTACCGGTATCCTCTCTAACTATCCTACCGCCTACTTCTACCGCGCACTCAGTAATGATATCTCTGAAATTATTGTTCCTTGCATCTAGGGTAATGTCGCCATCCTCAGTTAGAGCTGAAAACCTATTCTGTAGCGAGATCCTGAACTCTTCTGCCCTCCCCCTCACCACTAATTCGTTGATGGGTTTCTTTCTTACTAATCTGTTGCGTTCCTTCTTCAGATTTAGGCTAATTCGGGACCTCACCATCCTGTGGTCACTGCATCGCACTTTCCCGATTACCTCTACATCTTGCATAATGGCGGGGGTTGAACACATTATGAAGTCGATTTCATTTTTAGTCTCTCCGTTAGGACTTTTCCATGTCCATTTCCGGTTCTTCCGTTTGCTGAAGAAAGTATTCATGATTCGTAAGTTATTGCGCTCTGCAAACTCAACTAGTAACTCCCCCCTGCTATTCCTAGAACCAATGCCATAGTCACCTACTACCTTGTCTCCTGCCTGTTTTTTCCCTACCTTGGCATTGAAATCGCCCATTAGTACAGTATGCAGCGTCTTTACTTTTCGCATTGCCGATTCTACATCTTCGTAGAAGCTTTCAACTGCCTGGTCATCATAACTACATGTAGGTGCATAGGCCTGTACAACCTTCAGTTTATACCGCTTATTAAGCCGAATTACGATGCCTGCAACCCTCTCATTATTACTATAGAATTCATCTATATTACCCGCTATATACTTATTGACAAGGAAACCTACTCCTAGTTGTCGCCTCTCTGGTAAGCCTCGATAACACAGTACATGCCCATCTTTCAGTACAGTATATGCCTCATTCGGCCTCCTAACCTCACTAAGCCCTATGACATCCCATTTTATTGCCTCTTAGTTCCTCTAACAGCACTGCTAAGCTAGCTTCACTAGCTTCACTAGCTAGCTTCACTACTAAGTACTTCACTCTTAATCAGACTGGTGTCATGCCTATGTATTGCCTGTTTGAGATTGTGCTTGCATTTCATGCTTTTCAACAATATGAAGTAGTATCTCACCACCATATCAGCTCGGTGGTGGACACTTACTCCTGAACTCAAGGATGCGTATTTGATCCAGGAACGCAAGGAACAAGGCACCTGTGTACATTGCAATGTTAGCGCACTTTAATGAGCCCCAGGTAGTCAAAATTTTCGGACCCTCCACTAACAGCATCCTCATAACCTTGGTTCGCTTTGCAACGTTAAACCTGTAAACAAAATCATAAACTGCTATCACTTATTTACCGAATGACATCTGTACCTAAAAGTTTGTTCCATGTACAAATAGTGCTTTGCATTGTTCCTTCTCACTGGGTTTCCTATTTTTGGAGGTACCTGGCACACAGTCCCATGTTGAGGATTATAGCAAAGTCATACAGGATCTTAGGCTCTATAGCAGGCCGTATTGTGCGGCAAACATGCATTGCCTTGCGGCAAGTTCTTCAGCTCTTGTATCTCCCAGAGTCAATCACAACTGATTGGAGACAAATAGCTTTTGAATTTGAAGACCTTTGTTATTTTACAAATTGTATTGGGGAATTCGATGGGAAGCATATTAAAATAGAGACGCCTGCTAACTCTGGAACAATGTTCCACAACTACATGAGTGGCTTCAAAACAGTTCTACTTGCTGTGTATGATACCAGATATCGATTCATTAAAGTAGACATTGAGGAATACGGTTCTCGTGGGGATGCTGGCCTCTTCACCAGCTGTGAACTGAGGAAGGAATTCAGAGTGGGCTCTTGGTTCATACCAGAACCAAGGCTGCTTCCAGGCAACTCTGTAGAACTTCCTTGTGCCATAGTTGGGGATGAGGCCTTCCCACTGCCTTCAAATCTCATGAGACCCTCCCCAGCAGCAAGCCTCAACTCAGAAAATAGTTTTTTTAACTATAGGCTTTGTCGAGCAAGGCGTATCGTAGAGAATGCCTTTGGTAATTTGGTTAATCGGTGGAGGATCCTTCATCAGGAAATCAGAGCCTCTACAAAAACTGTGGATGCAATAGTAGGGGCCACTGTGCTTTTGCATAACTACCTGAGGACACTTGAAGACAAAGAGGACACCATTTCTCAGTATTGTTCTCCAGCAGATGTTGAGAGGGTGAGACAGGATGGGCGGGAAACTGATGGTGAATGGAGAGCTGATGTTCAGCGGGCCCTCTCATAGCGGTCCGCTTGATCCAGGCCCAGACCAGCTGGTAACTTTTCATGTACTGCCATGGCACCACAGCTCGCACTGCATTGTGAGTGGCTTCCTGCAACTGGTCCGTGTGCTGCATTTAGAAATTCAAGCAATTTCCGGCTTGCAGTGGCAGCACAGCGCCAGGACGCTCCATGTGTTGACCAATTGTATGCTGGGTGAGAATCTCTTGAATGCCTAACAGTGCTGCTGTTCTGCTGCCGCTGCCAGGTTCTGGTCTGCATCTGGTTCAGCGGGCCCTCTCATAGCGGTCCGTTTGATCCAGGCCCAGACCAGCCAGTGACGTTTCATGTACTGGCTTCGCTTCAGAGCTCTCACTGTGCTGCACTCGTGTAAATGTGTGGCCTTTGCCATTTATAGCAGTTACTTCATTTATTTTTCTTTCATTCCTTTGCCTGTTTGTGCTTGTGGTTCTCTGTTTTTGTTCTATGTTTCTTTTCAGGTGACATCAGATTTGTGCAAAAGGCAGCTGTGAAGTTTACAAGGGCGTTGCAGCCTGCAGTGCAGTCATGTGCATATCCTTTTTCTGATTTTGCTTGCAGTGTCCTTGCTAGTTCTTATTCTTTCTACTCATGCCTGAGCTGTGTCAAGTACATTCTTGGCCTACGTTGTCTCTTTATTACGTGACTGTGGGCTTTGTGTCCTTATCTTGCCAACCTTTGAACGGCTGGGAAGCAGGACCATTGCAGTGCACGTTCGGCAGAACCCGCCTGCTAGAGAGCGCGGTCCCCAGGTGGCGGATAGGGGGCCTACTGTAGTGCTGTGCATTGATGAGCTACACGCTACAGTAGTGGTGCTTGCACCTCGCGGACCAACAGGGTGATGCTTTCCCATAAAAGCACCACAAGCAGCAATATCGGGAACCCGTTCTACTTACAGTTTCAATAAACATGGAATCGAAAACAGCACTTTCTTGCCTCTGTGTCTTGTTTTTTTCTTTATGCATGTGGCCTTGCATGCTGTGGTTCGCTTTATTGACACCCGTGTTCTGTTGCATGTTTTGTGAACATATTATCTAATAAACGGTTCTTGTAGCAGGCATGTGATGAAATAACAGCATTAAGTTGAGGCACGCAATCCCTCGGCGAACACGTTTCGTACTCCCACAAATACATATGAAACATCAGCTGTGTTCAGGGTGCTGAAATCTTGACTGGGCAGGTTTCTATGGGCCTTGAAAATACATGAACCTTTTTGTTACTTTTGGGGTGCTAGCTGGTCACTTTCCAATGCAATCGCACCAGTTGAAGCTTTACAGATTGAGGTACTTGTGCGGCACGACATGAAAGCGTGGCAATGGCCGTAATGTACTAAATTTAAACCTTGGTCCCCTTTTGGATGCAGCTGACTTGGTCTCCTGCTTGCCGATATCGCGTATGACTGATATGTAGGTTCTTATTTTGGTTACATTATATGCTTGGCCTATTATCCATCAATCCAGTGGTTAGGCCGGGACTGTGAGTAATTTGTGTTTCGCCTGGTATTGAGTTTGTTGGCTTTTTTTTTTCAGTACTCCAAGGGTTTGCGATAACTGGAGGATTGCGTACCATCTGAAATAAATCAGGAAATTGAACTCGACTCAGTGACAGAGATAATGGAAAAGGCCCTAGCTTAACCTCTGCAAAACAACATTATGAATGAAGGTAGAAATTTTGATTCGAAAAGAAAATTTGAAATGGCGGAATGCAATACAAGCATAGCTGTACCACCGAGAACTGGCAACGTCTGAATTGGCTCTGCATCAGCTTTACAGTATTTTATACAGGTGTTTTCAGACTCTAAATACGCAGTTACACAACCCAAGGTGTGCTGGTAATTTGGCAAGGAGATAGGTGTCACCCATGGTGTCACCTTTGAAGCTGACGCCTGTCTCCTTGCCAAATTGGAAACCAGAACTCAAATTAAAAGCATTGCTGTGAATGCAGCTTTAGCGTTAACGACAAACTTGCTCCGGTTTTTGTAGGATTTTTCCCAATTTACAAACAACTGTTTTACCTACACCGTAGAGATAATACGTTGGGAGGCCACATGTCACGTGGTATCCGATTGTGGCGCCCACGCGGTCGGTAGCCGGCTTGTGCCGGCGGGTCTTTCACTTGTGCGACTGCGAGACGGTTGATCCATCGCTACGAGCGCCACGTTGCGCGGCATTATTATCGGCGACAGCCAAGTGAAATTACTGTCAAGTTAGCGGTTTTACTTTCCAGAGAACGTTGAGACATGTACTTTCAGTTATGGCGGGACCGACGCACGCCGCTTGCTTACTACGGTGAAGCAGATGCGCTTCTGCGACCTGCAATTCTTTGCAGTTGTTGGAGGGAATGACCTCGCCCCTGAAAGGACTCCTGTACAGATTCTGGTGACATCAAGGTATGTGGCGAGGAACTACGATTACTGTGAGTGGAGGTTGCACGTGTTGGATGTGGATTTCCTAGCAATGAGTGCGTGCTTCGCGCGGAATAGATTGCGCGCGATGGGCCGCACGATCGATGGCACGATTGCGCACGAATATGTTCGGTGTTCTTCTCAGAAAGTTTTCAGAGATGGACATCTGACAAAAAGAGGGGGTAGTGGCTATACGGAATATTCTGAATAATGACAACACAAAAAAGGCTTTGAGGCAAAAAAAAAAAAAAAGAAAACTACGCTAGACGGCTCCGATGCTCTCCTTTTCGAATACAGCAAAATCTCGTTAATTTGACCCTGAGGAAAAGTTCCCCCATTATCTGAAATTTAGATTTATCGAATCGCCTTAAAAAAAATTTCGAAAACTGTCAGCGTCACAGCAATTTCATATAATGGTGAACACTTGGAATATATACGTACTATCGCGCTCAGTATGAGCTACACCGCGCGAGCGCGTGCCCGAGCGCTTTGCAAGGTTGTACAATGGCGTACCGAGGGGTTCTAGAGCGCATGCTGAAACTACTAAAACCTCTCCAGATAACCCGAAAACGAGGTGTAATCGCCGCCACTGTATAACCTTGCAGATCGCTCGGCCACGCGTTCGCACGGTGTAGCTCATACTCAGTGCGATAGTACGTACATTTGAGATGAAAGCTGTATGCGGCAACAATTTTTCTTGAATTTTTCAAGTGCTTTGTTCAGCGCACACTGCCAGGAATGACAAAGAATTTCTCTAAAATCACAAGTACCATCTAAACAGGTGGATAAAATGCTCTCGTTTCTGTGCCATTCGTTGCTTAAATTACGCTTTTGCACTCCATATGAAATGGTCTTTTTTTTTTCTATGCAGCACCTTGTCCAACATGCAGCCTGCTTGGTCAGGTGCGTGTTCATATTCAGGCTGCCACTGCGTGTGTCTGAGCCCTCAAAGGAAAAAGAGAAACGAAAAAAACTGGACACTTTCCGCGCTTTTGCAGCCGTGGAGGACGTGGTGCTGGTAGGAGTTGAGGTAAGAATTGCGCAGGCGTTGTCTTGCAGCATGCATACTTTGCTGTTAGACCTAATTCAGAATTTTACTGCGTTCATCGAGTTACATCATGA
>JAJIZL010027783.1:10620-37438 GCA_023969395.1 Amblyomma maculatum
GACTTTCCTTCTCCCCCCCCCCCCACTAAATATTATGAGAGAGAACTCATCATGTCCATTTCATTCTAATATATGGGGGGGGGGGGGGGGGGTAAATTGTTGGTCTGTTTGAGAATTCACAGGCACAATGCTACGGCAATAAAATAAAAAAGAAAAGAAAACGCCGTTTCTAGGTCCCCGAGATAGTCCGAAGCAACTACATCCCCTAAAGTGAGGATATTTAGCTGCTTCTCATGCGTCGATTGCTCATTTTGCCTTCTTCTGCCGACAGTTCCTTCCGATAAAGGCTGCCTCCTTTCACTCACCTATTCCAAGTGAAGAAACGCGCGGATGGCTGCGTTTCTTTTTTGCGATTAGGTCGGGCTCGCAGAAAGCGCGGTTGAGCCGAGAACGCGAGGTCTAGAGCGGCAGCGACGGCTGCCGAGAGGCCCGAGAGAGGCCCCGGACGCGGACCCCGCCGCAGCATCCCGATGCTCCTCTCCCTCTGGGAGCCGGAGGGGGTGTTTCCCGCCGCCTCCCATTGGGCGCGGGGCGCGTGACGATGGGGTCCACGTCACGGCAGCGGGCCAATGCGCTCTTTCCGGGGCTCGTTGAGCGCTCCGGATGACTCCGTGATTGATTTTTGGCAAGATCGCGCCCGCCGGGTCCGCGAGAGCGGCGGCTATTGGACCAATCCGATTACCCAGTTGTGGCAATTATGAGCGGGTCCCGGCGAGACCAGCCGCGTGCTTGTTGCGGGCAATAATAGCCCGGCCCCGAGCGGCCCGGCCAGGGACGCCGCTCAGTGACGCGCCCGAGGCGCCAGCGCGGAGCCGTGACGGCCACTCGACATGGACCTAACCACGGCCTACCGGTACAACGCCACCATGATGGAATACTATTCATGTAAGTGCGGCCTTGCAGCGTGCATGCTAATGATGGGACGTGACTTTGCGCGTCGCCGCTCGTGGTGACAAATCTTGGTCGTCTTCCTTCGCGCAGCTGCCTCGGCACGTGCGCCGCCGCTCGCCGAGCCGTGCACGCGCGCTGACAGCTCGCGCTACTGCCACCTGCACGCCGCCGCATGCCGGCACGCGGTGGTCGCCCAGAGCCAATGTCGTAAGCGGAGCGTCATTAAAAATTGACGGCTCCGACCGAACGTCTGGCGGTCCAGTTTGGCGTGTATGGCCGCTAAAGAAGAAAGGGAGTGCGCGAAAAGGTTGTCCATGCGGACGGGTGAAGGAAGTGGGGGGAGGTCCATCGCACGTCGAAGCCGCGGCAAAAAAAGCCAAGTTCTCCAGACGTAACCAGATCAATACTCGTCATCCCCAGAGCGCACGGCGACGACGGAGGAGGCGGAAGACGAAGCAAGAAAGCCGGCGCTGCTACGTGTCGCCGGCGGTCCGTTCTGGCTTGTTAGCTGCACTTTTCGGGACCCTTAACTCGATTACGGGACAGGGCCGCCCCAAAGGGAGGCAGCCGGCGTGCACTCCTCAGGCGAAAGCCGGTCACAGTCACGTCTCGCGGTGGCGCGCTCAAACGAAGACGCCTGGTTCCGCATAAAAATCTCCCCCTGAAAGCACCGCAAGACTCCGGTTTCCTAACCTGGTTAAGCGCGCCACGGCGGCGACGCCCGGGTCCCCGGACGGCCGCTCAGAGCAGTCTCCGGCCGCCAGTCGCTCAGTTGCCCTCCCGCTGAGGCGCCACAACGCCGCCCATGGATTTCCTGCCGCTTGCCTACTACAACTACTTGCTCGACGTCAGGCTGAGGCTCGCCAAGCTCGGTACGCATGCCGCGAGATGCACGACAGCATGCATGCTCCGCAGGGACCGGACGAGGAGTGCGGGAGGATATTACTCTTTGACAGATGTCAACATGAGAGGCTGGCTCGCTTCGCTAGAATGCACGAGAACCGCTCGACCTAGCCTGCCTGACCGCATGGATCGACCGACTTAATGTTCCACAGCTAGACCGTCGGTTTACTGAGATTCGAAGTGCCATGTCCCAATCAGATAAAAAGCTTAACCGCAATTTAGCGTCTAAGTTCATTGTACCGCTATTTCCTGCTCTCTAGCACGCAGCGTATAAGATCTGTTCTCTAATTTTGGTTTTCTTTGCCCTATGTTTTCTTGGGAGTTCTGCAGGGCTGTTAATTCTCTTGTCAACATTGGGTGTGCCGCCTCTAGCGAAATATACATTTTTATATAGGTTCACGTGTCC
Organism: Amblyomma maculatum; assembly: GCA_023969395.1. Taxonomy (NCBI): domain Eukaryota; kingdom Metazoa; phylum Arthropoda; class Arachnida; order Ixodida; family Ixodidae; genus Amblyomma; species Amblyomma maculatum. Next base: position 12,821 of record JAJIZL010027783.1, read on the forward strand.
TCGTAGTACAGGATTATTTGCTTAGTGTTATACACCTCTTGTATCAACGCCTTGGTGCTGCAGATTACTATAGCTCAGTCGCAAACGCATTCCCCAGGGGCAGCGGCTTGCAACAATACATTTGCCTGCGTATCTTCCACTTAACGACTGGAAGCTCCTCCCTCCTATGATGTCGTGATAGCCAACAAGAAATGTCCTTTGCCGGCTGTGTATTCAAAGGCAGGATTGACCCATTAAATGCAGGGGGAAAAATGCTTACAAAATATAGTCTCGGGATTCAGGTAAAGCTTGTGCGGAGCGACGACTCAAAGTGGCTGTGGCATGCTATTTCTTCGTTGAGAGAAATCTATAATGCCGGCTCTCGGTTTTATATTAAGTATCTATTAGATCCAACAGCAATGCGTAATGCAGGAACTTGTGCCTTCCATGGGGAATAATTTCGACCACTTGATGTACAAGAAAACCAAGTGGTCGAATTTACTCCCAATCTTTTACTATGGCCTTCTTGCATGGGAGCATCACAACGTTTGCTCTGAAGCGTACATTTGTCGTGATTTATCAACTAAAGATTCAGCCAGTACATTTTTTATTCCATTTTATAATGATGCTCGACTTCCATTCCTGCTAGAATAAGTCATGCATGCCTTCAGTACAGAGACCACGCGAGCTGCTAATAGCAATATGAGCTGGCCTTTGCTTTGTGAGATGTCATGGGAGAACAGCGCTGTCCTAATGCATTGCTTCAATGTTCTTGTCGTATACGCTCGCTCAGATTCACACAGACGTGGTGTGACCAAAGAACGTCGATGAATAGATGACAACGTGAAACATTGGCAGTGTGCTAACCATTCGATACGCGATTACCTTTTCGCTAACGTTCAGCTATGCGACATGTTCAGTACCATGACACTTTTAGAAGTCGACGAATTGCTTGGACGTGTGCTCTGTTGCCATTGTATTGCTCGACGAGGTTTGGGTAACTTTGTGCGTTTGATAAGGCCTGGTTTGAGCCTCTTGTAATTTTAACACAATAAATTATGAAATAATATATAAGGATGTAATTGCTCCTAAGCATCCACTCAAACCATACAGCTTTCATTGCAACTTTGAAGTGTATGAAAGATTCGTCCTGGTGTGGGGATCTAACCTATAGGGACACTGCCTGCCCGGGGCAGTTACTTCATATACCAAGCTAGCCAGTGCAGAATATAAGAAATCCGAAGAAAGTCATTTAATCTCTTACAAGAATGCACACTCACGGACTCCATAACGTTTTGCAAGCTTTTGCTAAGTATTTCAATTATAAACTATGCGCACAAAGAATGATCTTCGAATATAACAGAAGCATCCGTACCGATAACTCTGCCATGTTGGTGTATGGAATTCTTAAGGCCCATTTGCACTCCCGAATCGCAAAATTTGCGCGACCATTTTTGTCGGGAAGCGACAGTCGCAAATGACAATCGCGGGGCTGTCACATGCTGCTGAATTTTCTAGTTTTGCGGCTGCGAGTCGCGAACCGCTAACCAACCAATGGTCCCACAGAAGTGAAAGGAAACTTATTGCAAGTCGGTTTCCCGTTTCCGGTAACAGTCAGGATAGACAACTCTAATTCCGAACGAGAAAATTCGAGAAAGTGATTCGCGGATCGCACTCTGAAGTTCAAGCATTGGTACAGTCGAGTGGCAGCTTGGTTGCAAGCGACAGCCCGCACTCGATCCTTTCGCGACTCGCAAGTGTGAATGGTTATAGTTTGTATTCTATAAGCATACTTCAAGCAAGCAGAAGGCTTGAACACACGTACCGGCACTTGTACTGTTCTGGAAGCGTCGAATCAGACGATGTCGGCCATTGTAGCTATGTGCAACAATTAATTCTGTTTCTGTCGCGTTTCTTATTCAAGTAACTACTTTACTATAAGCTAAAAGGGCTGAACCAAAAGCTAAACTCCAGTTAATAATCCTGTAATCTAAGCTGTCATGTACTGTCCTTAGCACAAGTTAACGACCCGTATTCCCATAGCGCTTGGAACCACATTACCACCTGGATATATAAAGTTACTTTCTTAAGTAATGACTTACAAAGCAGTATGTTTGCGCCTAAGTCGCTATAGCACCAGCCTAACGCGTATCTATATATGACATGCAAATAAGCAACAGCAGTTTTCTGCGCACAAAGGCGTGTAACGTTAAGGTTTAGTGCAAAACGGCCGGGATTTTTGCACTGTATACGTACTACATGCCCGAGAGAGATGGATGAAAAAAAAAAAAAAAATGATCGCGAGTCCCATGCGCGACCTTTTGGCACGGGCTTATAACGGAGGGTTATAGAGACAGCGTTGTCGTGTTCTGTCAATCTGAATCATTCTGTCCATCGTGACGTCACTCACGCTCTGTCCACATGGGATGAAGGTGCCCCGAAAGGGGACCTTACGTACATACACACACGTGCGACACACGCTGTTAGCGCATCTCGTCGTACAGCGCCGCGCACGCACGGCGGATCCGCGCTGGCCGAGCACGGCGGCATGCGCTACGCACGGCTTCACGCTTCGCAAAGCGTAACTGCATCACGTGCCCCCCAATCACGCCTCCAGGTCGAGATCGAAACAAAAAAGAAAAGGTAAAGCCGACCTAAGAAATAAATGACGTGACAGGAACGTCCATGTGAGACGCGAGAACGTGGTGAAGTATATATGCGAGTGCATGAGATTTGACACTTGCTCTCTTCCCTCGCACTGCTCACGAGTTGAAGAAGAAGAAAAAGATAAGCCTTGGTAGCAACGTATATCTCGTACACCTTTTCAGTTTGAGCACGCAGTGTGCTGTCTTCAGTTGCCATTTGAGACCCGTATTTCCCATTCATGATTTTTGCTCTAGTGTCACGTGATGAAAGATCATGCGCAGGTTCTATCTTAAGCTCCGTATAATGTTCAAGCCGTTTATTGAAAGGAAGACGGTGGGCACGGAACGTCAAAAGAAAACAGGACGGAGATGCAGAAGGGGAGTTTAGACAAGCTTGCAACCCGAGAGCTGAAAATGAGGTCGCTGCTGGGACTCATATAACTGTCGATTACGATAAACGCTCTACTTAGATGCATCGTGTCTAATCTGGAGGATTAAACGTTCTTCGTTCTCATTTAAAAGATCTTCAGTATTTGTCTCCTATGTACAGCAGCGGAATATATAGCACTGCAAAAACATTTCCCGCTGAGAAAGAATCCCTTTACTAAAAAAGCAAACAATTAACAGAAACATCCCAGTATTCAATTCATAATATTGAAGTGCACAGTATCTCTGTCACTTGCCTTTCCTTTGACGCGGCGTACTTCGATGGAAACACGCGCACTAGTCACCTTTCGGTGGATTGTAAGAACAGCAAAGATGTCGTACATCCTTCAGCCAGTCATAAACCGATTTTTAACAACAGCGAACATAAAGATAGTACGACGAGATAAAATACAACAATAGTACTCTATATCGCAGTGGTAAAGAAAACATACTTCATGGCGTATTTTCATCCATCACAAACGACCCAGAAAAGTGTAAACTGTCGTGCTTTGTTAATGGCCCCGTTTATATGGACGACTCGAATTACGGACAATATTTCTGAGGGCCAAACTTTTTTAAAGTGTTTGCGCCTCGTTAATATGGAAACTCGCTGTCCAGACAATGGACAAGGGGAAAATGCACAGAGCCAATTTGTCACTCATGTAGGTCTCTCGCGTTAATATTGACAGAAGTGAGAACCCATCGTTATACTTCCCCGCCGAAATGTTTCATTTTCTGCACTTTGAGTGCGTGCTACATGAGGAAGGCAATCATGAAGCTAAAGTGTTCAAGTAATACCCCATTTCTTGTGTGTCATGTTTTCAGGGCTAAGTTGCCTAGCTAGCCAATGCACCATTTTCCGTATTCCATAAGTGGCTGTGAAGAAAATTCTCTCGGCATCTTGTGCAGAGTAGAAGACCAAGTTAACCATTTTTTAGCCAATCGAGTGCTGTCATCATATAGCAGCAGTTCACAGACTGTGAACACTTGTAATAAATGTTGTCATTTCTCCATAAGATGTCATAACGCATTGGATGGCATTACCGATAGATGCGTCAAGTTACAATAGTTTATTTCATGCATAAAGGTGACCGTGATATTGACTTGTATATTTCTCCAAATTATTACTAGAGTTTAAACTTTAGTGTTCACCACTATGAACAAAAGGGGATCAAAGTTACAGCTTGCTTTTCTTTAAATATTTTTGTTCGCGATTCGTTATTATGGACGACTCGCTTTATGGACAGTTTTCATCGTGAACCAAAGTGTTCATATTAACGAAGCACGACTGTACATACACTGTGGGAAAATTGAACGGCTGTTTAATCTTTTCGACAAGAGTACTCTCACAATGCGTAATTTACTGGTGTTCGCTTCCTAAAGCAACGAAGAAGTTAATTATTACTTGCACTCCAGCTAACTGATAATAAACTCTCGCATTTTCTTTTGCGCACATGTTAAAATTTGCAATAGCACGCGTCAGTTCCGCATATAGCGCCCTTTTGCCAATAAGACTATGTTCTACGTGACAGCGCGTAGTTCTTCCGACAATATACCCAGTGCCTTGTGCGATCCATGTAACGCATCGCCATCATCAGCCTCACTACGTCCACTGCATGTAGGACTTTCTCTCCCATTCCTCCCCCATTAACCGGGTCCTGTGCCATTTGGGATCATCTTCTCCCTGCAAAGTATCTCATCCGACTTGCCGCCGCCCCCTGCTACGCTTGCTTTCTTTTTCAACCTTTTACCATTAATGACCATCGGCTACCTTGTCTTCTCATTACATTCTCACCCATGCTAATTTATTATTCTTGATTTTGACTAGGATCTGCCTCTTTCATAGTTATTTAGTTAGATGCATTAATAGTTAGAGAGATGCGTTTCCTTAGCATTTCCGATGCTTCGCTGCCTATATCGTAAAGGGGTGTTTTCTTTTGGGACTGTTGAACAACGCTTTCGTTTTCAGCGTACTAATTTTTATACTTACTGTAGTGCTCTGCGCGTCGAATTCGTCCCCTGAGTTAACAGGACATGACAACAGTGGGACCTAGTTAAATTACTCAGGTATGCTCCGTTAACTTTAATTACCAGTCCTTTCCAATCGATAGATATCCGAATATGCGGGGTATAAACACGCGGTTTGTTCACGAAGTGTCTATAATAGTCCCGTATTTTTACATATGGCTCTTCTAATACACCCTTTTCCTAAAATCTTGCATGAGAGCCGAGGTTTCGACTGCATCCCATGCTCCCTCGTAGTTTATGAAGGCTGTAAAGGAGTTCTTACATTCATATGTAGAGAAAAAAAAAATGAAGTTTGAGTTAAAGAGGATAAGCCCTATACTCACCCCCTTTCAACTCTACCTAAAGTGTGTGTGAAAATTTTGAACATTTGGTAACCTCCTGTCAACGGTTTACTGCACATCGCAGGACACTGCGCAATAATTTAAGCTTACCTAAAGAAACAACCTTGCGCCTTGAACATGTCCTGGGTCCTTGGTGCGACGGATCGTCTGCTGCGAGGGCTACCAAGGCCTTACTAACTTTTCTGAAGGACACAGGGTTGATTAATACCCTTTAAAACTCATCTGTGTGTGATTATGTGCGTGTGAAAGTTAACTTTTCTTAAGGACACAGGGTTGATCAATACCCTTTAAAACTCATCTGTGTGTGCTTATGTGCGTGTGAAAGTGTGCGACACCGATTCTCTTTTTTTTCTCATTTATTTCCCCTTCCCCTCCCACAATCTGTCACCCTCATCCCTCAACCCTCATCAGGAGTAGCATGCTAGGCTTACCACCAGGCAGACATCTCCTGTTGCCATTAATATATATATATCTCTCTCTATCTCTCTCTACCTAAAGAATCCCCGATATAATGCTGCTCTTCGTAAAGTGCTGTGCAAAGCACTTTAAACGCTTCCTTTTCCGTGCATGCAGTGGTTACGCCGCTCGACTACTAGCAGTGCCTAAGGATGCGGGATCAAATCCCCACCGCGGCGGCCGCTTTTCGGTGGAGTAAGGCGCCCGTGTGCTGTACGATATCAGCGCACGTTAAACAACCTCAGGTGGTCGAAATCATACGCAGCCCTCCACTAAAGCGTCTCTCATAGCCTGAGACGATTTCGGACGTTAAACCCCATCAACCGACCAACCATATCAACCAACCTTTTCGTGAAAAGTTGCATGATGTATCTCTGCATCTTTCGTATTTTCAGCCGTATAGTCTGTATTCCGTATTATTTTGTATATCCACCTTTGTCTACGCAAAAACTATTTTCTACACTCTCAAAAAGAATTATTTAATCGTCCTTAAACCTGTTATACGCCAGTGGGGGCGAGGCAGTATGTCGTTTAATTATTTGCGAAGCCTCAATCGCAATTTCTCGTTTCACAACTTTTTTACGAATTGTCGGGGACAAATGCGATGAATAGACATGGTTTTGTGACAACGTCGCCAAATCGTCGCTCTCTACAAGTGCGCACGATACGATTTCAGTCGAATCGCGTGCTCCTCGAGGGCGCTCGCGGACGCGCCTTTGTGTACGGGTGACGGTCAGTGGCCGGGCGCAGAACTGAAAATGACGGGCTGAACATCTAGCGACGACGCAACAGCGGCAGCGCGCAAAAGCAAACAGCATAAGCAGGAAGTGCCCGCACGAAGCCATGGCCGGGCGGCGACCAAGATGGACGTTCTGTCGCACCGACAACGATCGGCGCCCCGCTGCGACTACGTGCTCCGTCTGTAATGAAGCATGAATGCCGTACGTGCCGCGGCGCGCCGAGCTCCGGGGGGAGCGACGGGCGCGGACCGAGTCCGCCGGGCCGCCCAAACCTCGGCGGCTCCACAAAGGACCGAGGCTCACGTGCAGGCACCACCCAGCAGCCATTGTTTCGCGCGGCCGCAGAGTGCTGCGACCGAGGCCCGCTGTGACCGGCAGCGTGCGCGTGTATCGGATGGCTCGCGTGCCCCGACGACGATTAGCGGCTTGCCCTGAAGGTGGGCATTCATGGGGGCGCGGGTTCACGGCTCGCGCCGCAGACGTGCCGTTCGTCATCCGAGCCGCCCATCTGCGCTCGCGAGACGAGAAGCGTTTTTCAATCGCTCCATTGAGGCGGCTGTTATGGTGCATGTGCAGATCGGCGTCTCCTGCCTGCTTTATTGTAGCGAATGAAGTGCACGACCGCGAAGGGTGAAGGAAGTTGTCGTTACGAGTTGTGCGGCAATACACGCCGGAAACAACGGGCAACTTCGCACTGGTGCCCCTCAGGATAACGTGGATGTATACCTCCAGAGTAACACTCGGCGCCAGCATTCCGTACTCGGACACCCTTAGACTCATCGAATCTGCTGTCCGAAAGAGAGGCCTCGGTACGTCCCAAATCGAAGCTCTATGTTCTCGATAGCGCCTGGAAGGAGCGAACAAGGCGATACTGTGTCTAGAACACCGTTGCTTTTGGCGCGACGGAGGAATTAGTTCGCTGCCTCTTTATTTCCTTTCATTTAATTCTTACATCGTTTTCTGCCCTCTCAACGGTGTGTTCTTTGGGTCACTTCCCATATCACAGTTTTGGTTTGCCGATACCTGATGAATATACCTTTCCGCTCCGGGAGCAAACGCACCCTTTACACATACACCAGAGACGATGTGCCGTTGGAAGTCGCCAAAATAACTCTTTATATAAATAAATAGCAATAAAGGGCAGAGATAAGGCGATGAGGGGTTCGCCTAGGTGGGTATATGGACGCGTGCCTCTCGCGCTATTTACCCCCTAACGCGCCTAGAAACGCGGTGCGCGATGCCACAGGCAGTGGCGGCCCGGCACCGCGCGGTACACCCCGGGGCCTCCTCCGCAGACAGACAGAGACGCAGCAGCGAGTGGACTTTTGAAAGGGCTCTTTTGAAGGCGGTCACGCCTTTGAGCACCGCGCGGCCAACAGGCAACGGTGCGCGGACAGAGGGGGCTTCCTGAAAATTAATTTCTGCCCTGCGCCGGCGAAGCCCAAGGGGCCATCGTTGTGAGTCCGCGAGCGGCCGCGGAGCTGCTGCTGTGCCGCCGACGCAGAGACGGGACGGCGCGCGCTCTGCAAAGTGCGCCTTTGCTGCGCGCCGGCTTGGGGAAAGAGGCGCCCGCGTTATGCGTGTGACGCGATGCGTTTCGCCGCTATTAATACGAGAAGGGCCGCTCTCCCTCCTTCCTCCCACCCTCGCGCCACCAGTGTTCTGGCCCGCGCTAGCCGTGTCGCCATATATCGTCGCCTTCCCAACTTTCTCTTATTGTCGTGCACTCTCGTTTCGTTCTCAGCGGGCACAAGGTCCAACGTTATACACGCTCGCAGTGGAACACGCAGCATTTGTGTCAGAAACGCTTCGCCTAGCTCAGCAGCGCCTCAGGAGCCTATGCTGTGCATGCTTTACAAATATAAAGAGGGAACTGGTATAATGGTAAACGCATAAAGACAGGCATACAACTTGAAATGGGTTGAAAACCGTCGTGTAGCTCTCATCACAACTGACGCTGCACTAAACGTGTTAGCGCAGAACAACTTTGTTGAATGCTCTGATGCACTGACGCCTCACTCATTTTCGGCTATGTGTTTCATATCTGCCAGGCTTAGGGGTCGTTGCGTAACTATCCAGGGCAGCTCGGGAGAGAACGGAACAGCTTATTATGCGCCCCTACCACTGTGGCCCCTACGCAAGAGCTGAACAGTTCGACGGCATCAAGGCAGGATAGGTCCATCTTGCGATGGTCTTGGCGCTCCCGGTCAGTTCGCGTAACTGCACGAGAAACGTGTGCGGGCGCGGTCTCCTAAATGCTCGAGGGCCGCAGGTCCCGGCCCCGTCTTACGAAAGGACGCGTCCGACGACGGGCAGCCAGTGACGTGTGCCGTTGATCTCGCCGGTTGCGCATATAGACAGTGGGGAGCGCGAAGAGCACCTGCTTGAGGCCCTATGAGGCGTGTCGTATTCGGTGACAGGCGGACTAAATAAAACGCGCTGCTCGGACAAAGCAAACGCGGGTGCCACAGCCACGGAGGGGCTGCCTCAGGCGGCGCATCATTACAATGACTGATTAGCGAGACGCGGGCCGGCCTTCTTCGCCCCCTCGCAGCGCGCTCGCTGCGGGGAGACTCGGGCGTGCAGATTCTTGGCACGCCTGGCGAGATTCTTGGGCCGTGCGGGCACGCAACGCTCGCCGCGCGTGGGACAGTCGCCGTAGCCGCTGTTGCTGCGTCGTCACTGTGGCGGCACACGGGCTCCCGCCGCTTATCTGGGCGTGACAGCGCCAGAACCCGGGCCTGTCCACGCCGCGGCGTGCCGCTAAAGGGGGCTCTCTCTTGCTTTTCCCCCCGCCGCCGCACTGCACTCGCTATGAAGGCATCGCGCTCCCTTTCTCCACTGCACAATCTCGAGCAGGTTGCGCCATTTGTCGCTGCTTCTTACTTGCCCCTTTATTATTATTCTTTTTCGCCAGATAATTTGCGTTCGTGAAGTGCGAAGGATATTCCACGAGGTCACCCGAATGGTGCGCTTTGGTTGTATTTGCATGGTCTCAGAGAGGCGTCTCTGTCATCATGGTTCGATTGAAGCATTTGGACGGCGAAAACTGTAAAAGCTTACATGTATGGCGAGCATAACATTACGAGCGGGGACTTTGACACGTACTACGTTCCCGGTGTGGGCGAGAGGGAAGACGACGTTGGGGACCTCGCCGTTCTTGTCTCTACCGGAGACAGATAGCTGAGACAGATCTGCTGAACGCGAAACGATCGGTCTGTGCTGGAACCGCGGATTTTGGAGACAGCGCGGCGAATAAAGTGAGAGCAAAAAGCGCGAAGATGCAGGAACACAGAGAAGACAGCGGTGGGGGGCGGCTGCGTCGGCGGCGCGAGGCACAGGGGACCAGAGAATCTCCCAACGCGAGGAACATGCGAAGGGATTCTATCTTGAGATCCCACAAGCGCGCTGCTCTTCTTCTTGCGCGTTGCTGCGCGGCGCGAGAAAAGACGACAAAAGTGGCCCGGAAAAATAGCATCCGCCCCAAAAAAAGTCGCTCTCTCCCGGCGAGCAACCGGGCGCCAAGGAGCGATGCGTGCGCGGGCTATGCCACCGGGGACGACGCGGCGGCGCTCCCAAGTGTAAGCGAATAAAACCTCTCCCCCCTCCAGCATCTTCCCCCTCCTTCGTCGTCCTCGACGCGCTGTTTCCTGGCATCTTCGACGGGGTTATCTACATTTAACCACGTTTTCCTCGAATATCGCTGCTCAGCTCAGCTGTGTGCGCTTCCTCCGCTATTGTTCTCGCTGGGGAATCGCCGCGATTGTTGTTTGGCCTCGCTTAAATGCGAATTTCGTCCAGATCAGCATTCGAATTTTCCGCAGTTCGAAATTGCGTTCCAGCTCTTTTCTTGACTCTAATCGCACTTTGTACGATTTCTGATTTAATAACTTCCGAGGTTTGTTTGTTAATTGTTTGCTTTTTTCGAACTGAAAACAACCTTTTTTAATAAATAGGTGCAGTGTGGGACATATGCTTCTTGTCATTGCTTATAGGTCACCAACTGTATGCTTTCACTTGCATCTTGCCGCCATTCTTCTATGTTTTCTCAACTGTGCGTATGTCAATGTACTACACTGTGTCAATGTACAATATGAATATACATCCTACGCATTTAGCTTTAACAAGCCGCTCATGCGCAGTCCTTCGTTTTAATTCACTCGTTCTAGCTGCCTATTTGGCATAGTACCTAAGCTTGCATAGATTTCTGCCTGTTCATGCAGCGAAACATGCAACTGTCCAGATGAAACAACATCAGGATAGGGCGATATGACAATTTGGGCATAAAGTAACGGATGAAATTGTCTTTTAGTTAGGAGAAATGACAAGACACCATCGCACAGCAATGAGCGCTTGTCACCCTGTTTGCTTGTTTGTTTGTTTACGCCCCATAGTAATGTTTTGTAAGATCTGAAGTCCCTCCACGTTTGTACAAATATTCTGTAATTTGCTGCTCTCCTCTGAGAAGTGAAATTTATTTTTAAAAGGGCCTTCGCATGCACTGTAGTGTCATGATGAAGACGTCATAAACCTGTATGCCACTCTTTAAACTTGGCGGCGCAGTACGTGCTTTCGCGCTCGAATGATGGTGTGTCCATACGTTTTTTTTCCCACGCCTTTACGTTTTAAACTGATCTGTATGTACTGTACAGGAGCTTTTAGTGTGCTCTCAAAATCACACCTGCGTCTCCCAGAATAATGTGACAGTAGCGTGTTTAGCGCAAACAGAACTTGGTGCTGTTCTGTTCATTTTAATTATTTTGTGGCCAGATTATTTTATCACAGTGCGTCCTCTTGCAGCGCTAGAAGTACACGCGATCGCAGCTTAAGGTTGCACAGACGCGCAATAACTTGACTGCTGCATCATTTTTCAACGCGAGCGCCTTAAGCGCATGATGCACGTACTCCGACTATATCTGCCGGAACACGTATAGTTTCATCTAGCATTAGCTTCTGATGGTTGTTCTCAAAGGCAGACACGGAATTCCGGCCACTTGAGTTCTAAACAGTGCGCACAGCTGAGATCGGCGTTTCTTTCTCACGAGCTTGATAGCTCGTCCGACCATTGCACCTATCGCCATCTCCATACGTTGCCTCGTTTCTTCGCCTCTCCGCTCATTTCATCGCGACATCGTTTTTCTCAACGCGAACGGATTCGTTTCAAGGCGCGTGCTGTGTTTTACACCGTGCTTAACTACAAAAGGACGCGCGAAGTCACTTTCACCGACAACCCGCGCCCAAAGCCCTAAGCCGGGTAGGGAGAGCCCGCAGTGCGCGCACGACGTAAAGCCTCTCCTCGCGTGCATCCTCCTAAGCATGGAAAACCCTATCTGCGGCAGTGGCCCGGTGATAGTGGCAGAGCGAGCCCTTTATAAAGTGCGCTGCATCGCCCCCCCCCTCCCCAGCGTTCCTCGTTGCTGCAGCTCCCTCCAGGTCGTCGTCAGCTTTTCCTCGCTGCCGGAGATTTGCGAGTGCGCGGCAGGAAAGCCCCCAGAGCCCCGCCCTCTCCTCTTTCTGCGCATTACGAAAGGCGTTCTTGCTGGATGCGAAGACGGGAAGGGTGGCATCGAATGCCTTGTTGGCTGCAGAGAGCCCTCGTGCGCTGCTATCATCGCGCCCGCAGCTCGGGTGGCACGCGGGGAAACTCCCGCGGCCGACGCGCGCGGTTATTACGGCCCGTAAATTAATAACAACGGCGGCGTGTACAGCTCCTGAAATATCGTTTGAGCACGTGTATACGAGCCACGTTTTGCGAGCCGGGGCTCTCCGCGCAGGATTAGGCTCCCGGCTGGAATGCCCGCGCGCCAAGAACGCTCCGGCGCTTATTTCTGCGTGCTTCGGGCTGGGTGGGCATATAAAGCTCCAGGCGTACGTGTCCGCGAAACCGGGGTAGGCGAGTGGCGGATTCGCGGAGAGAAAGGAACTACTGCTCGCTTCCCTGTGTTTCAGGGCAAAAGAAATGACGACGCGCTGATCCCACGCTTGGGGCGAAGGCGCCACAAAATCCGTGAGAATCCTTTGACATCTGCAAGTCTGGCTTTGATATAGAAAAAAAAAAAAGTGCTTAGATAAATAGGGAAACACGGAGTGCGGAGTACACAAGCTTATACCGTTGTTGGGGGCACCTAATCCGGTGTAACAAGTTCCCTGTCATGAATGGTGATAGGACTTTTGTAGCGCAGGAGCAGCTTGGTCATGCCACCTTTGTATTTTCAAACGCAGTGGTGACAGGTTCAGTTTTGCTTCGTGATGAGTGTAAACCAATTGCCGAGTCGGAGTAACGTACGTTGGACACCTGAGTCTCTCTTGACTCAGCTCGCAAGAAAATTGTATATTTTTCTGTTCGATAACGGGTCACACTCACGTAGCAAGGCAGTAATACATCTGAGTGCTTGCACGTCTGCATTATTAATTTGAAGATTATGAAAACAAACGGACATATACCAGAACTGTAAGTATGGCTTTGAGGATGATGTTTCCTCTTTCAACCGACTTTTACAAAAATAATCTAGGCTTAGTGGTTAGAATGTGTTTCGTGTTTTAACATATTTCCAACGGTTGATAGGTTGACCAATCAGCGACTATTTTTGATTGAATAATCGACAGAACGTGCGCCTGACAACGGTGAAGCACCCACCAACGGTAAAAACCGCACGCTTTCATTCATGCCAAGCCAAGCGTGCCGCTTTTAGGACCAGGTCACGTGGGTCTGCCCTCACGCGCCCCGGAGCGACACGTGTCCGCGAACTTGAGCCGTTCGAGCCGCCGTCATTGAAGCGTGTTTTTCTCGCGGCGATCGCGTCACCAGAGGGAGGGGCGCCTATTTCGAGTCCTCCTAATTGCCGCTCTCGATATAGTCGTCACGCGGTCCCCGCATAAACCGGCCGCGACATCGTTTAGAGACAGCGACCGCCTCCGGCAGCGCGAGCAGCGAACACACGTAAATAGTGCCGCGCGCTCTTACGGGGAGAGGAGGACGGGTGGAGGAGAGAGCGCGTGGTCCGCAATCACTCGCCGCTATCACGCAGCGACCGCTTCCCCTTTCCCCCGCTCTGGCGCTTTTTCATTCCGACTGGGAATCCCAATTTATTTTCCCGGAGCCACCCTGTTCAGCGGCTTGCGTGCATCCCCCCTTTTTACAAATTTAAACCCGACCGCCGCGGCGGTGGACGCGAAAAAAGGCCCTTGGCCGCGGATGAAGCCGCACGCACAGTCCTCCCCCTTCGTCCCGGAGCACAGTCGGCAGGAATCCCTGGGTGGGCCCTTATCGCCGCTGCAAATCGAGCCCGTTGGCGCTCATGAAAATGGCAGCGCGTCGTCGACGCAATGCGCCGGGTGGTCTAGCTCTTCCGCTCGCCTCAGGAGAACGGGGGCGCGACATCCCCCGCGAGAGGCTCGGAAGGTTTCTGGTCGCCGATGGCGCGAGAAAATGTGCACTCGGGCTCGCGTGCCTGCCAAGTGCCGCGAGGTGAAGCCGGCATGCTGCGAACGCTGAGGCGATGCCCGCGTGAATACGTCAACTGCCTTTGTGTTACGCGGAAATTCCGAGGCAAATGTATCAGAAAAGCCGTTGCTGGAATCGCTCCTATTCTTGGTAGCACTCTGGAACTAGAGCCCTCATTCGCCGATGCTGCTGTCCTTGCATGTGGTAATAGTTGGCAGGCAGTTAGAACCTGCATTCAACCGTGTTTATCTGGTCCTTGGCCTCGGGTAGGGGGCAGTTGGTAGGCAGTTTAGCTGAGGCTGAAATAAAATAAAACAGAACACTTCATTGACGCCAGTGGGTTTCAAACTTTCGTCGGCAGGAATGGAGCAGCTTCGCTGTCCACTGCGTTGTACCCGTAGTATACCTGCAGCTCCGCAGCCGCACATTGCGTTTGTTTGACAGCCAGTCTCCCGCATTGAACTCTGCACGTTGCCATCTACATGAACTGCCATCCGTACGCAATGGGTCCAAAACGCACCATTTTCGCAGCGACCCCAAAATGTACATAGTGTACTACCCCAAATATGCCCAATCATCAACTTCGCCGATAAATGCCTGAATCACGTTTAACGTTGAAACCGATCTTCGAACCGAAACGGAAGTGCAAATCGAAGTGTGCCTAATTCGCATTTGGTCTAAGCGCGCTAAGTTGCGCCTCATTTGCTTTTTTCCCCTTTTCTTAAAAAGTACTGCCCCGTGAGAAAAAAAATATAATACATTACAAGTCTATGTGTGATTACCAAAGCACAGGCGACAATTATGGGCCTGCCGAAGTTACAGGAAGGCTTTCGTATGCCGTTGGTTCTTCCAAAACCTGTTCTGTTATATAGGCCACCATAAGAGTGAAATAACTGCAAATTAAACTTGAAACTGAGCGCTCTTTGTGCCTCGGTTAACGGGCCGAGCGTCATAGCTGTGGTCCGCATGTCGACAAAATAAACTGGTTGTGAAAAGAATAAGAGACCGGAAATACATCTACGAAACGTGTTGTGCCTCTCCATTGCGCCAGTTGCAATTTTGGTCGTACTGTGCTTTGTGCCTGCGTTTTGTGACGTAGACTCCAGCTATAGCACTTAACTGCGATGAATTACCGTTGCTACCATTTGATTAAAAAGAGATGTCGAATTTTATATGGGGTACGCGCATCTGCGGCAAGGGGAGGGAGGTAGACGAAGGCAGCCGTGAAGCTTAATAAAAATGCCTTTTCAAGCCACACACTGGTACATGGAGCTCCTAGGCGCGTATTCCACCACGCAGCCAAAGCTGCGCCTTGGCAAGACTCATTCTTACATACGTGTATAACAAGTCACAGGTTCGCTTCCACTAAAAATAAAGGCTAAAATGAAGCAAACAAACAAAATATCGCGCGCTAAGGTTGCGGCGCTTATTAAAGAACCACGCAGCGTCGGGAGCAACAGGGAGCTCTACACTAGGGAGTCCTGCGAAAGCCCGCACGGCACGCGGGAACGCAGAACGTCACGTGTTATTACCTCAGAGTAGACACGAGCTCCCAGGGCGCGCACCTCGCCCCTGTCTTTCCGCGGCGGCACGCGAAAAGGGCCCACCCCCGCAGCAGCGCGCCCTTCTCTTCACCATGGAGGAGCCTGCTGCGGAGGAATCCTGTCAGCGCCGCGGCGCTCCGTCTCCGAGCGGTTCGTTCCACCTGAACAGCTGCCAGCGGCGGCGGCGTCGGCGGCAAGGCCGCTTATTAACAAGCGACCGCGCGGCCGCCGCTGAGAATAGCCTCATTAGTTGAACAAGCGCGCCGCCGCCTTCGGTTCCCCGCGAGCACAGGGAGAGTCGCCGGTAAATATAAACGCAGCGCCCGGTCGCTCTATTCGAGGCCGCAATGTGCCGGCGGGACACTGACCCTCGCAGCTTGATCACTGGCCTCCCCTCGCTCACACCTTCCAGTGGTCTCTGTGTCAGGAGGAGGATGCTTGTTCGGCGATCTCTCCCCTTCGATATGGAGGAACTTGAGATACTCGATGCACTCTGATGTTGGTCCACACCCTTTCCACAGTTGAATGGCCGAAACGGAATTGTCTTGTATAGACTCGCCACGTATATGCGCCAACGAATCGCGACCGACACTGCATACGCCCAGCAACTGCCTCCCAAGAAGGGATACGCCATCCACGGCAGAGAGAATAATTCAAAAACAGCGCAGCGGCTCGCATTCCGGTGACGCAATGCGCAGCCAGCGTCGCAGTATTATAACGCAGAACACTGCGCGCCATTCGAAAAACAAAATGTCGACGAAGCAGCGGAATCAAAGGGTTCCCCTCTTGTGGGCGTCGTAAATCAAGGTTGGCCTTGGCATGTGCTCCCACGCGCCACTCGCGCGCGATGACAGGGACTTTTTAAAACACCTCGCTGAGGGCAGCGTGCCCTTTGGTGAGCGACGTGCAGAGGCCGCGCGCGAGCGCGCACCTAGCCAGCCGGGCCCGGTGCGTGAAACGAGCGCCGACATACGGCCCGCGTGCGCCAGGTTACCTCGCATCCGCCGCGGATGCGCGGGCCGGGTGCTGCGGTGCTTTATTCTTGACGCTTTGCCCGCCTTTTTGCAGCTCGTTCATCATCTGCGCTCGCTCTTTGTTAGCTGTGGTGCGCCCCGTGTGAGCACCTTGTCTCACTGTCAGCCGCACGTCTCCGCGCGCGCCTCCCTCCTCGCGTCGGCAACGTGTCCTCTGCATGTTCGCTTTGTTCTACGCGCTTTTAGGTTCGCTTTACTTTTGCATAGCTCCGCCGTCTGCGAGTCGTGAGCGGCTGGGGCTAGGGCCTCGCGCAGCGGGCAACACGCGCTAACTAGACACCATTCTCCTCCTCCGGAACGGGCCGAAAATGTCCGCATGTGCTCACCCAGGGCCGCCACTAAGGGCAAGGTGGACACAGAAGTGGCCACTCCAAGGTCGGTGCCGAGGACGGTGCGATGTCTGTGGCCGCTGGGTTTTCTCGATCTGTCGAACCACTCACCGGTCTCTGCAAGAGTATCGGTAGATGTTTTATCGAGGCAATAGAGAGCCAGATTGTATATATATAGTGAAGTGTACAGTGCACTAAAGTAAGGTTTAAAGAAAGCCAGAAAGAGAGAGGGAAAAGCCGTGGGGAGGTCAGGGGTGCAAAGTTTAGCATTCTTCATTCTCCTATAATCATAGCTGATTCCAATATTTTTAAGAACTTTTATTTTTGCAGGAAACTTTAAAATTCGCCAAAGCGCAAAAGCAAAGAGCGTACAACCTTCGCGTGCTGGACAGTGATGAACGAACATGCAAATGGTAATTTCTTTCGTGTGAAGGTGTATATTTAACGTTGCGGTACAAGGCAGGTTCTACAAAGAGCACCTTTTCTCCTCTCGTGTCCGTGCAGGTCATGGTGGCGTCAATCAGCTGGGCGGCGTGTTTGTGAACGGCCGTCCTCTGCCGGACGTTGTGCGGCAACGCATCGTGGAGCTGGCCCATCAGGGAGTGCGGCCCTGCGACATCAGCCGCCAGCTGAGGGTCTCCCACGGATGCGTATCCAAGATACTCGGCAGGTAAAGCATCCTTGGCACCCTACCCACACGAGATTGGACAAGGAGGGAAAAAAGGTGCGCCACGGCAGGCGCCCTCGTGCAATTCTCACACCTCTTTCCCACGCATGGATCTCTTGCCCTGGAAGCAACGTTGCAAAGCACGTGGTAGCTAGGTGGTAGCGGCGTCGACGCTGTTGTCAGGTGAAAAGACTTCGCGGGCTTTTCCAGCTTTCGAAAAAGACGCGCGGTTGCGCACCGAGTTTCTCCCTCCACAGGTCCGGTCGGCTTCCAGCCGAGGAGGCGCCCTTTAATTTCTATTTAAATCGTGCAGAAGTCACACTCGACAGGTGCCCTGGCAGAGTGTCCCGACGCCCAACAGATGTGCTCGTTAACTCTGACCCGCTCCACCTCACTCGTAGCTGTCAGGGCTGCTCCCGAGCTGCTGACTGCTTGCCGCGCGACAGCGACTGTCCCCGTTCAACCCGTGGGGAGTGAAAAGGCGCCACTCTCGCATCGCGCATATGCACCCCTGCCTCGCGCAACAACTGGCAGCAGAATTCCTTCCGCGCGGGCGCCCGCGAACAAGCTGACCAGAAGGGATCCCAGCCACCCTCACTACCGACTCCCTCCGAGAAAATTTACTGCGTCCTCTCCAACGCGCTTGGCAAATTCCATAACTTTTGGGTCATTTCCTCCTTTCGCCGGGCTCTGAAACGTGCGTGCAAGAGCGCTCGCCAAAAGGGACCTGTCTCTCTCCGCGCCCTGCCCCTCCGTGCGTCGGCTGCATAGATGCTCGAATGCACCCCGAGTTTCACCCCTGTTTTGGAGCACATAAAGACCGGGCGGCGACCCCTCTGCATCCGTCCTCCGCACCACCCTCAGCAGAAACGGCCGCGCTTTGCCCGACAAAAAGCCAAGCTGTGTGTGCGTCCGTGTAGTGCGGGACACTGATCGACTCGGCGGCGGCCCGCGAGATGACATCAGCGCGGTTCACTGGCGTGCGTAATAATGACATCAGCAGCGCCACCCGACAACCGTCTGTCTTAATCTGACTTTAAAATGGACCTCGCCCGAACCGCGCGGTCTGATGGATACCGCTTTTCCGGGGACAACAAAAGGTCCCCGTTGTAGCGTAATGATCTCCTGAAAGACTGGGGCTGACTTAATTGTGCTCGGTCGCCTTCCTTTGTGCGCCAACCAGATGGCGGAGAGCACGGCGCGTTCCGAGCACTCTCTTCGCGCCTAAACGTAGCTTTAAACTGTGTGCATGCGTACACGAGAGGTTGGTGTATCCAGAGCTTCCTGCATCCAGAGGCTGATGCGCGGATGGCAAGGCAAACGCAGCGGCTTGACTGCAAAGCTCTATACCGATTGCAAACATGATGAGGTTGTGGGAGCAAACTCGTTCCAATATGCGAGGATAAGAAGGCAAAGCGCCACACTCCAGTGGTTAGCGTGTGGAAAGGGAGCTTTCTATATTTATTAATCAACTGTCTAATTATGCTCATCGATCACTTCTCATAACCATAATGAGATTTTAACCGGCCAAGTTGGAAAGCGTTTATGAGAAGCCGTTTGAAAAATGGAATTGCCCGTATTATGTAGTAGATTGCTTTACCTCGTTCATTCAACTAATTTCAATGGCTGAGCAAGAAACCGCGTCACGGTTTCTACTGAGCATGCGCGGGGCCAACTGTGTCGATGGGAAGTCGCGCCAAATCGAAGCGAATAAGGGCTGATAAGAGCAATTTCGCTAGCAAGAAAGTGCGCTCTCGCACCGTGTTTGTTTGTTTTATTTTCGTTCTTCTTTTATTTATTTATTTTATTTTTTTTTTCTGCTGCTATAATTGCGGAGAACGGTTACCACCGGGGGCTGAAGTTCCAGTGCTCCGCGCGGGGGAGTGGAGCGCGCGTGAAAGATGGCTCGGCGGTGCGCCGCATGCGTATTATTGGCCGGCCGCTGACCACGCCGCGAGGCTGGACGCTGGCCGCCTGTGCGCTTGGACTAAGCGCAGGAGCGACTTGTGGTTCACGGGGGCCCCCGTATTAATTACGCGGGACGCCGAGGAAGAGCGCGAGACGTAATTGCAGAGGTCGAGAGGACAGTGTGGCAATCACGGATCGATAGCTAATTTGGAGTCGCCCGACGCACGGCTGCGCCCGTTTGACGCGCGTGGCCCGGCCGGAAAAGCGTGTGGAATAACAGCCGGCACCAGCTTGGCGGCGTAATACCTTATCCGACTGCTGCGCACGTACGGCAAATGACCAGCAACAGAGCGCGTTATGCACACACTTGCTGCGTGAACAGTACAGTTCCTCTCATTGTGCGTTCTACTTCTTTCGATAAGGCGGCATTCGCTTCTCCTTCAACGGTGCACACGGAATGCGTGCCTGGCCTTTACGGAGAAGTAGAGGCCACCTCGATGTATAAATTGTACATGCGTTGTTTTACAAGGTGTCATCAATTGAAGCACAGAAATTGACATTAATCCGCCCCGGCTTTGTCGCGCTGAATCAGGTTGTTATTCCAAATCATTTATAGCATACAGAAAAAAAAAAAATGCAAGTTTTCCACGGTGGTGAGCTCGATCGGCGATCCCACAGCAGAGTAAAAGTTTGCATTCAGCAGTTAAATGACGGCCGCCCGTCTACCTTTTGTCTACCTGTCCGTATATATATGTGTGCACAGGATGGGGGAGTAAGAAATGCGATATAACGATCGGAACTCACATTCTGAGCGTGTCATTAAGTGAATTATTGCATGAGATCAAAAGGGGCGAACGAGAGCAAATGGCGCAATGGTCGTGGGCGAGTGAGCGCGGCTCCACAAGGCGCTCTTTTTTTTTTTTTTTTTTGCGCGCAGGTACTACGAGACGGGCTCAATTCGGCCCGGCGTAATCGGCGGCAGCAAGCCGAAGGTGGCCACGCCCAAGGTGGTGGACGCCATAGCCAACTACAAGAAGCAGAACCCCACCATGTTCGCCTGGGAGATCCGCGACCGGCTGCTGGCCGACGGCGTCTGCGACCAAGACAACATACCCAGCGTTAGCTCCATCAACAGGCAAGTGCACGCATGCAATCTCTACAGGGAGGGCAGGGTGTCTGAAACACGCTGCACTCCCGCCGTCTCCTCATTTCCCCTCGTAATCGTGCAAGGGTAGCCAACTGGATTTTTCATCCAGATAGCTCCCTCGCTTTGTGTTTCTCTTTGTTGTGTCATTCTCTGAGGAGAAGGTCTAACGTAGTTTGAGCAACCGTGTGCAAGGTTGCGCACAGTAAGAAGCCTCCATGATTTTCTCGCTCTTTCGACGTCACGAAAGCTGGCATTTCCAGGGGAGGAGCGAGGAAAACGGGCGAAGCTGTGAGCACCTGCGGCTTTTAGAAGCTCGTAAAGACAATGCCTTTTGGGGCCGCCGGGGCCACCAAATGGCCGCCGTAAATCCCCATGGGTGGAGAGAGCTCGCGGGAGGGAAAGAGGGAACCGCCGTTCGCGGCTTCGAAGTTCGGTCCGTGCTTCTATATTGCGAACGCTGCGCACGCGCGCCATATACATTCACGGAGGTGGCGGGATATCGGCACTCCTGTTGATCCCGCCGACTTTTCGGCCGGCTCGGTTCGCGCCGCTGAATCGACCGAGTGCATAGCCGCGGCTTTTATAAACCGCGCTGCATAGGGAGGACGGCGAGGTTAGCTGAAAACAATAGAAGGGAGCCACGAATACAGACACAGATCGAGAACCGAGGAGAGGGAGGAGCGGATCAAAAAGAGCAGAAAAAACTGCTGGAGAGGGCGGCAAATGGGCTCCGCACGGAGAACGGTCCTTCCCGGAGGAGTCTTCCCGCTCAGACGACATATAAAACGCATTTCGCGGCGCGTGCGCCGTTCCGCCACTTTCGCAGCGCCCTCTTCACGCCTTGGCGGGCACCTCTTTATGTCTCGCACGAGAACAGGCCTGCTAGAGGGTCACGGGGCGACCCAACTGCAGGGCCAGAGCCGCAATCGATCGGCCTGGCCGGGCGCTGTGTAGCCCACCGCACTCTACGAGGTACCACTCGCGTGTTTTCTCTCCCATCGAGAAACAGGAAGCGTGCTCTTTGCAACGAGCCTGTGGTCTACGGGCTCCTCTCGGTGAAATGAGTGGGGGCGGGCTCCTTTGGTTAATTTGGTGTGTAAGGTTCTGCGTCCTCTGAAAGCCGCAGCAACGTGCACCGAGGCACCGCTACAGATTGCTGCTCAGTTTCAGCAAAGCCAAGCATTGTCTGACGTACCGCCCTTGGTATTCACGCGCACTGATATGTAACCACAACCCTTCAGCTTATATCGATGTCACCCTGTTCACCGCTCATCTGGAGACTTAACGATACATAACGAAAGAGCTTGCAGCCAAATGCTGTTCACTGAGACATGTCTTAGTTTCAACTATGACGGGTAATACTGCGTTCCTCTTTGTTATTTCTTTTAAACCTATTATGGGGACGCCCGACTGGTTGCAGTCTGGGTATAGCTCCTCGCCACAAAAACCCACGTCCACCCCTGCTTAGTCTGCTGCGAGTCTGCTACTAAACTTCACCCGCGAAACAAGGTTTTAATCTCTTGGCGCTATACTAAACTGACAAGCCTTCGATGAACGCCCCTTTGTGGCGCGAAAAGGCTGAGAGCTAAGAACAAAGGAAAGGAAATAATAATAAAAAAAAACAGAAAAAAAAGCGTTTTCAGCGATCGAAAGGCGTGTAGCAGCCGAGTTTGCTATCGGGCAATCATCGTTTAAATTCATCGCCGGCCATCTGCGCGGCCACAAGAGAACGTCTCTATTTCGCTCTTCGAGGGCCCTCGCGCGAAACGCGGAAGCTTATTAAACAGATAGCCATCACTGGACTCGCTATAGGGGCGACCGGAGGAGCGCTGGCGCAACACCACTCGCGGGCCTTCATCACACATTCAATCAGGCTCTCTGCGCGTTCGGAGCGCACCGCAACGGCGTCCACGTAAGCGCGCGCACGCTGGGTAGCGCGGTCGCCAATTACCCGAGCGCCGCACTGGGAAGAGGTGCGCATCTCCGCCGCGGCTCCATCCTCCATCGGCACTTGGGTGCTGATCCCTTCGACTCCCTGCAACCCGCTAGTTCCTCCATTTGTGCCCCGACGAGGCCGACGCGAACAGACGCCCCTGTTCCCCGCCCGGCACCGTGCAGCGGCGCCCCTTATCCGGCGCTAATCGTAATATCGAGGACAGGGATTGCCACTTCTTTCTCCGACAGAAGGAGGAGCGGGTGCCCACATCGGAAGAGGAAGAGCGTGGAGAGGCGGCTTCTGTTGTTGGCACCGCGCACTCCTGCGGCGGTCCGCCATTAGGGAGACCATGTTTCTCTGGTCGGGGCCTTTATTATTTATTAGCCGCGGGGCAGCGATTGGCCGTCGATAAACATGTCATCGTAGAGGGAGCCCGAGCGCGGCGCCGGCCCCGGTTCTGGCGGCGCGTGTTGAGCGTCAAGTGATGGGGCTCCTCTACGCGCGAAGCTGTGATGACAGATCTCCCCGCGCGAGAGGAAGGACGATGCCAACGACGCTTAGAGAGAGTTCTGCTCACACATTACGGCCACTTGGTCCGGATATATTTTTCTGGTAATGACTTCGACCTGCGTTTTCTTGGGAGGCCCGTGGGAAGTTCGATTCTGCTCCCATGGGAGAGCGAGAGGCAAGCTTCGGAGGGAAACAGAGATGGTCGCTGCCTCGCATTTATGCACACGCTAAATACCCACTATTTACCGATTACTTGTCTGGAGAATGCAAATGCACCTTGTGAGAATCGAACCACTGAAACCGGGACCTTCCTTTCCTCCTATTTCGTCATATCGCTGCTTATTTGTCAACCTTGGACGCTTAGGGCACGTTAATTGAGGCAGGAAATTTACTTTTATTGACGATGCTTCCTTTGTATGTAAGCGTGTGGAAATATGCTTTCCAGATAAGGGTGATAAAAGCCTGCTTCCATGAACAGTACTTGCATGAAAACGTAATCGGCTCCGAGTTTGGAGGAGTTCTGTACTCGCCACAGCTGAGCGTTACGAATGAAACGCTCAGCTGTGGCGGATATATAGGTCCCATTATATAGGTCCCGGATATATAGGTCCCAATTTTTTAGCAGTCTTGCGCATTCTGAGCGAGAAGGTTCCGAAGGCTTCAAGCCGTCATGCCGTCGTTTGTTGCAACTCGGCGAGGTGTTAAACGAATAAACTTGTAGAATCAGAGCGACCTATACGGAAATATTCGCTGCACGAAGGTGAGAGCAGTACAGCCTCGTCATCCGTATTTTCATGGTACAGCACGCAGCGCTCCTTGACGAGTGATAACGCGCGACCGTGTGCGCATGTTCCAACCTCCATCTCAGGGCTGCCACGAAGAGCCCGGGGCTGCATATAGCTATAACGACGTCTGTCTCACAACCCCTGGGGTATTACTTTATTTTTTTGTTCTTTCCTTCTGCGATTCGTATTCGCAACTAAGGAGGCTCGCCTTTTCGGGCATCTACATACCACAGGTTCCAGTTATACCACATACATTCACATTCCCTTGAACATTGGAAAATGAGTGAAATGGACGAAGGCTATTTACGTGCGCATTTACAATTTTCGTATAGATTTATATTTTTCTTTTTTATACAAGGAGATCGTCTAATCTCTTAGTTGGAAAAGTTTTGGCTATTAAAATTTAGCGGGTCCTTGAGGGCATTGATGCTTTTCGCGCAGCTATTTAGTGCGACAAAACATTGCTTATCGATCAAATGGGAACGGAGAAAAAAACAAATATCTGCCTAAATATTAGGCTGGTACACTAGCTTGCCGCGCCACTCTATGCATGATACCTAGTAACTTTTTCCACATGCAGCGCAGGGGATTTCCGAAAGCTTTCCTGCTAATGGCCGCATTCCACGTCTGTTTCTTCACCTTGCGCGCGCGTGCGTGTGTGTGTGTGTGTGTGTGTGTGTGTGTGTGTGTGTGTGTGTG
>JAJIZL010027783.1:52438-74286 GCA_023969395.1 Amblyomma maculatum
GAGCTCTGCGCCTCGATAATCTGTCGTCGAAGCGCTTGATCCCGTTGCAGAAAAGTGAGTCAGCGCCTGAGTAACATTGTATCCCAGCAAATGTGCTAATTGCTTTTCTATAGCTTGCAGACTTGTTTATATAGTTGCGTGCCCTCGCCCACCTACCCGCGCAATCCAAGTAAGTCATCTCGGATAACGGGACATGACCGACTAAAGACGCTCTGGGAACGTTGGAAGGGGCGTTGCCCGAGTCTGTGCAGGAGCAAGGCGCTAAATAGCAATGTTGTAAAAGCACCTAGCTGAGCGCGTGTTCTGCCCCTCTGCTTACACGAACCCGTGGGCGAGGTAGTATATATGTGTCCCAGGGTCGTAGTTCACCTGAAAGAAGCGCCGTTCACGACAGCGGTTGGCGCAGCACGTGTCGTCCGTACACACGCCTGGAAGCCGTGGGCTGCGTAATCAACGCAGCGCCCCTGGTCTCGAACGCCACGTCCCCCCCCTCCCCCCGCGAAACCACCTCCCCTTCTCACTTCCGCTTCCGTTGGCGGAGAAAGCAAGCTGAGGGGCTGGGGGGGGGGGGGGGGGGTAGTTTTCAAAAGTGCCGCCGACCGCGGCTTTCCTTTGGGAAAATGAGAGCGCGACCCCTAGGAAACATGTTCGCGCGGCCGCAGAAGGGCGCCGGCGCTTTGAGTGCATTCCTGGCACGCACCTCTCGAAGGGGAACGCACAACGCTGCTAAGAAATGAATGACCGAAAACTTCGTCGGTTAAGCCACAAGGTACATTCGAGGTGAAAATGGCTTTAAATGCAGATTTCTTAGATCTCAGGGATCCCGCACGGCTTCTCTCCTGTTCTACGTGAGGCAGGCTCGAGCCACGCGTTTTGAGCGATGATAAGAACGTCAATATTCCGCAGCATACACAAACCCCTGAAGCACAACCGCGCGTAGACCCACAACGCAAGCGAGTAAGCTTCAACTGATGGAGTGCGCAAATAAGTGGCGCGAGCGTGTCGCCGCACGGGAGGCTGCTACGTTCTCTGGCGTATGCGTGTGTCCCGTTAGAGGAGGTAACCGGACGGGAGAGATCGACCTCGGTCGGCCACGTCGAGTGCCGCTGTACGGGTCGGCGGTCGTTAGCGGCTAAGTGTCGCACAAACACGGCCGACCAATAGCGGGCGAGGGGCCGCGCACGAAGCCGTTCGGAGGCGAAAGGAGGGGGGGGGGGGGGGGGGGCGGTTCGACGATCGGCCGTCCGGTCCGGAAGGAGAAATCTGCCTGGGCCGACGGCAAGCTCATTTTTCTCCGCGCGCGGGCGTCCCCCCCCCTCCTTCTTACAGAGGCGGACGCACTGAGCCACAGCGCCATTTATCGTCGCTCGCTCAAGACGCCTATTAATATACAACGTGGCTGCCGCTCTCCTCGGCCACCGGGCAGGCGCTGTCCAAACAAGGGCGCCAGCCTGCCCTCACCCATCTCCGCCCGCGCGCGCCAATAATAAAGTAACGCGTCCGGCTCGCAGGGCACATTCATAGCGCGCTCATTCGTATACGTCAGAAACAGAATATCAAGGAGCTCGACCCCTCTCTACCTCTCCCTATTTCGCTGCCACTCAGTCCCTTGAGCGCTTTGCTTTTTCGTCGCTGCGGCCGACCGCCCCCCACCATCCCCCTCATAACGCGACCCGGGCGCAGGCAGTCTCCGCTTCTGTGCCACTTACGCAAGGGCAGCACGGCGGGATCGAGTTGCGCTCGCGAAGTGCACGGTTGTGTGCCCGGGTTTGGTAATGCGTGGCAATCATGGTACCATGTCCGGCGTGATCGCGCGGAGCCCGCAATTACAACCGACGACTCTCGGGACGAGGGACGTACACGGCGTACACAATGGGGACAGCGGTGCGACGCTACCTGTGTCGACCTTGTTGTTTCGGGGGCTGTAGCAACGCCTACGCGTCCAATTTCGCGCGACTGTAGGACACAGACGCGGTACGAGCGAACGCGTAGGGAATTTTCGATTAGATGTTTACTCGGTTTTATTTTTATTTTATTCTTTCACCGCCGAGTAGCTTTGTACCCGGGTGTTTCATTTATCATATCTTGCGTGACGCGACAGAAAATCACCAGCACAGGCCACCTTGAATCATCGATGAGCTCGGCATTATGTGCCATTTTGCACGTGCGGCTTAATGGTGAAGCGCAGGATCATAGGTATGGAACATCAAAATTGTCTGATGGTTCACTTCTGGCCCATAGGCGTCCTAAAGCCCCATCCGCAATCCCGTTTTTTTAAAGGAAAATTGAAGCCAGACACTTTGCACTGTCACCCTTCGAGAAGGGTCGTCCTACGCCACGCGGCTTCAGAGGGACTTCGATATCGAGTGGGTTCCAACAGTTAGTTCGCCGTCAGCGAGGCGCCTGCAACACGTCGTCTGGCTTGTAGCCCCCCGTTATCGGTCGAAACTTGACCTATCCTGCGGATCCCGCAACGTGTCTTAGAGTCAGGACGCTGTGGGCTCCAAGGTCAGCGGGTAGCTGGAAGCCAGCAACGGTCAACAGCAGCAAAGACAACAGGGAAGAAGAGCCTCCATGTCTCGACGACGCGGTGACTGGGCCGGGGGCAACCCTTGCTTCGAAGAAGGGGCCGCTTTCCGGCCGACCGGGCGGCGGCGCGAGCGAAGGGCGACGACGCCTATCGTGCGGCCGCATCTCCCGGGGCTCGCGACGCCGCCACTCGGTGCGCGCACAATGGTCCGCCTTGTGGCGCGGCGCTACGGCTGGCCCGGCGGCTTCGCCTTTGAGCGGGCGCCATCTGAGACGGCGACCAGGACGCCGCGGCGGCATCGGCGGCGGGGCCGCAAGACGGGCGACATGTGCGCGCCTCTCTCCTCCGGTGACGAGCTCCAAACACGTGCTGTCCGCTTGTCACGTCGTCGTATCTGCAGCGGCGACTGTCGCTTCTTCGCCGCCGCCGTCTCCCCGCCCGCGGTCGAAAGGGAACGCCGCTCCCGCGCTCCTCCTCCGAACGCCGCTGATACCATTTCTGCAGGCAAATGTTAGTGATCCTGACCACGTTTGCTCTGGCAGCTTTTTTACGCCGACAGCCGGTTAATATTTCAGCCGCCCTGATCACGCGATACCCTATTTTCTCTTTCTGCAACCCGCGTGGATGTGCGTTTTTTGCGAGCGTCACGTTTTGCAGTCACGGTTCTCTCTTCGCGCCGCTGTTGATGCAGAAGCCAGCCGGTAGCTGTCCCAGCGTGGCAGGCGGAAGGCTTCTCGGACGCAGATAATTAACGGTTTCTCTCCGCCGACGGCAGCAGGTACTTTAAGATATCCACGAACAGAGTTGCTGGTATCCGGCTGGGCGACGTTCCTTTCTCGTGGCCTACATGAACGGTTCAATTTTATCAGTCCCGGAGCTTCCTGCATTTCGACATTTCTCTTGAGTTACATCAGACGCATACAACGAGTTCTCATCAGGTTAGCTTTAAAGAGCGCCACATTATTTCCACGCTGCTTCCATCCTGACAGAAATGCGCTTTGCGCTAGATTCCTTCATTGTAGCCGCATGGCTTCGCCCGAGTGGACGTCAGCAGCACTCACCCTGTTAGATATATATACTCCACCAAGCGGAAATACCTAAAAACGATAGTGAGATGATTTGCTTGGTGATCTCTAGTAAAAACGGGATCATGAAAGGTGCTACAATGTACACTGTAAAAACTTTTTGTTGAAAAATACTAAAATTTTCTGGCAGCCGTCCTGCCACAATTTGCTGTTTTCTGTCTTTAATGTTTCTGTGATTTTACAGTTTTTTTTCTGTTTACAACATATAGAAAATTTTTGTAAATTCACAAACATTTTTTGTTTCATGGCGTTTTTTTTTTTTTTTTTTTTTTTGTCGCAGTTAAATGAATGATCCTAATATATCTTTTTTTACTCGTCTTTAATTTCACATGTTTTTCCGCCTGTAACAATAAAATTGCGTTAAGCACCAATTTATTCAATGAACATCATTTTTAAGGCGAAAGGCTAATTCCATCTAACGAATACCTCTCGGGGCTGGCAATACTCGATGGCACCCATAAAGTTGACCGCGCAACAGCCGTTGTCTAGCCAGCGAAAAGAGGCAAGTGGAAAAATGCATAACAGATACCACTGTAGCCGGGAGCCAACCAACAACTGACTTTAATGTGGCGCCATTAGTTATCTTCTTTCGAATCGGAATTGCTATGCAGCCGATCGTCAGATAGCGTCTTCAGGGTTGTCATATGATTTTGCTTTCTATTCAAAATTTACCTACTATTCAAGTAAAAATCAGTTTGCGGTAGAAAATAGAACAGACGGCAAAAATATGTCGAATTATGTGCCTTTCAATCAAGGTTTTGGCTAGGAAACAGAAAATTGCTGTTTTTTTCGTGAACGTATTTCGGTCAAAGAAGTAGAACAGATGTTCTCTGTACGGGGACAGAAATTTAATTTAAAAAAAAAAAAAACCTGTAATTTTACGCGCACATTTTAAGCGCACTTTTTACAGTGTATCGTGCTTGACAAAAGTAAGCAGGCAACGAGGTCAGCTTCTCAGCCGTATAGTGGAGCCCTATATATAGCACCCTTAGAGGCCGTAGGGACTCGTAAGATGAGGACGAGCGTTCTCCTCAACTTGCGGAAATTTAAGGAGCGCCTTTGGTGCTCTATAATTGCACTGTTAAGTAACAAACATACCTCGTTGTGTACTAAGCCCCGTAAATACAGTACTAAAACAGCTACAAAAAGTGTCAGGTTTCAGTGAAGTTGGCAAAGACGCCACATGGCTATCCTCTCCCTACCGAACAACATTCGTTAAGCGATCCTTTATGGTAGGAAGGTATGGAAACATAACAAACAGGCTGAGGAATTCGGTGAAAGTTTTCATTCGGCTTTGGTTACGCGTCTGCCTCAAAAACAACTTTTCGTTTTGCACGCTGGAATTCCCTCCAGCGCTGAAAATGCTGCATTTTACTACTTTGCCGCAGCTTTTTCTTTATTTTTATTTAACAAGTTTTCTTTAGTGGATAAAGAGGCTACCACGTCTTCATAATTCTTTTTTTTTCCTCTTTGGGAACGGCTTCATTAAAATATTGAGTGCCTTACAGTATTGGTATAATAGGTGTGCCGTAATTTACAGTCTCTTTTTCTTTTTAATAAAGTTGCTTCGCATCTTTACACGCGTCGAGGGCACACTTCCACCGGGAGTTCTTGGTAGATTCATCGCCTTTTACTCAGCATCGAGCCACCGACCCGGCGGAGTGCAGAGCCTTGGCGCCAAGACGCTTCCCGATCGCCTCGGCCAAAAAGATTGAATCACAGATCCCTGGAGGCGACTTAATCCCGCTCCCGTTTCCCCTCTACGGTCACGACGCGACGGGCGTGCGAAGAGCATCGCCCCGCGTAATCTCCCCTCGGAGGTGTTTGAGGGTCGGTGAAGCAGGGTGGCAGCCCAGCGAGACAAAGCAGCGAAGCCCTTGTCGAGCAAAACGACGACGCTGTTGTCACGTGACAAATCGGACGCAGGGAAAAGGATAGCGGGGGGTACAGAGATTAATCGCACCAGCCGCTAATTCGACCACCGCCACCAGCGGCGGCAGCAGCAGCATCGCCGAGCGGCGGGTGGAGCGCGATAAAGACGAGCTCTCGGCCGACCTCTAAGCCTCCGCGAACAGGCCATTTCGAGCGGCTCAATAGCCACAGCTCCCTCCCTTCTCTTGTGTGTGCGTTGCGAGCGCGTGCGTGCATGTGTACGCACTTGGGGCGCTGGAGATGACGCTAGCGCGCCCGCACGCCGGATGCGGGCCGTCGAAGAGGAGCGCGGTCCCCTCTGCGCCCTTCGATGACTGTCGACGGTTAATGCGACTGCAGTGCTGCTTCGTGGTCGTACACGATTTGCGGTATCCACACGAGGAGGAGAAAACTTATTTACTGACAGCTCTTGTACACAGGTGGGGCTCTCAGTCCAGAGCTCCAGTCGCCGCCGCCCGGGCCCTGGCAACCGGAAGAAGCCAGATGACTCGTGACACTCTGCGCAAAGTATGAACCGTAATAACGGAGCAGCGAAGTAATGGTTATTTTAGGAGTGCTTATCCTCACGTACTGGTTGAAGAAGTATGCGAGCGTAGACGTTTAAAAACAGCAGAAGTGACGACCGCACTATTAAACTCAAGGTAGCTTTAACCTAAGCGCATGACACTTTCGATGCCTTTTGAGCGACAGCACGTGTACCTGATCGTATATTGCTTGCGTCCGTTCGTTATTTGTGCACTGCTGTTTACAGTTGACGCTCGACAAGAAAGCGGTAAGCGACAAGGGCTAAACAGTCCATTTCTGGTGTCTTCGATGCAGCGTCTACTCTTTCTTTCTTTCTTTCTTTCTTTCTTTCTTTCTTTCTTTCTTTCTTTCTTTCTTTCTTTCTTTCTTTCTTTCTTTCTTTCGCAGGACTGTTTGCTGATTGCATTATATCGATCTTCGAGCGCCCACCTGTCACCCAATTTGCTATTACACAAAAAGTTTAAATACTGCGGTTCATGATGCAGTCATGCAGGCCCGTTGAGAACCTAGAAAAATATCAAGAACACTGTTAATTTCATATCGCCGTCGCAACGAGAACGACCGATAGTGTCTGTAGCAGCAATAGGCCATTGTTTTAATAATGATTCTCGAAGAGGAAGTCATTTGAATTAGCTAGCGGCGAAGTAGCTGGTGCTAGAAGCATTGCGAGCTGCAGGCAAAACAAACCTAATACAAACATGCGTCGCACACGCGCCTTTCTCACTCGACTCTTGTATATACGGCGTAGTCAGGCGAGAGTGTATTGGCATAGTACTTCAACAGTATCGGTATGGTGTTCATGCATGAGTGAGCCAAGCATCCCAATTATCGTCGTTGAAGTTTAAACGCGGAAACCATCTTTTTTATGAGGCGTAAGTAGCAAGCCGCCTAGATGGACGTGTAGTACGTCTTTGCGCTTCTCATCAAAAATTCAGTGGTTGACGCAAAAGGGCGGCACAGTGTGGTGGTGTACTACGTAACTTGAACTAGGGAGACTGGCTTTCACATTAGCTAGCGTGTTTCCACTACGGCTCGCATAGTGGCATAGTGTCGCGCGCTCGCCATGCGCGGCTCCGCTAATCATCGAAGAGTAATAATGCATGGCCGGAGGAACCCCGTAGTACATCGGGAGACGCCACGAAGAACGATGACTGCGCGGGGTGCGCTCGTCCGGCGTGCTCAGACAGGCGCGAAATTGGCCCAATTCGAAGCGGCGGGTCGCGTCATAGCGGGGGCGATAAGGCCCGAATGAGCATGGCTGCTGACGTTCGCCCCACTGCGGCTCCGAAGCTGCATGCGCGTCGCGGGAGTCGGCGCCCGTGCGATCAAACCTGCGTCGCGCGCGCTGCTCCGTCGGGCTGCAGTCACGCTTTCGGCAGGCCGTATCGCGTTCCCTTCTTGCGTATCGAACCGGGCGTGGGAGAAAACCGGTGAGGCGTTGCTCCCGTCGCCTTCTGTCCCGCTTGAAGGGGTCAGCGCCAGGGCTCAGTACGGCCACTACGCCGCGAGCGATTGCGCCTTTGTGCGGGGTGTCCCCGCTATTTTTCGCACTGCTCACGAGGTTGGCGCAGTATCTACGTCAGGACACACGAGGCATCAGGCGTCGGGTCAGCAGTCGACGCCGTCGATGGCTCCTTTTCGGCTCTGCGAAAGGAGGTCAAAAAAAGGCAGGGAAAGCGACACAGTACCGCCCACGTTCAGTTAATGCGGCTTGGTGCTTTAAAGTGAACTGCTCATCTTGTGTCCAGAACGTGCGCTTATCGGTGCTGGCTACCAGGAATATTGAGGCCGTTTTGTGGGAACAGTGCACTTCAATGGGCAGGTGGCAACATTCGGATCAGAAGTCGCCAGAAAAGACATGAGTCTTTGCTGGGTTGAGAGACAAACAGCCCGCCAAGTTTAGGTTACTCTCAGGCCGTGAAGTAACAGCAGCTGCGAGTTCGCTCCGTCCTGGCTGCGGTGTAGCGGCTGTGAGTCGGTTAAAGCGGGGACTGCGCGCGAGCCGCGGAGAAAGAAGAGAGACCCTGGTAGTGTGTGGCAAAGGTGCCTCTCCGATCCTTCTTCGTCTTGGTCGTTCCTTCGGGACGCCACTCCCGGTGGGAGCCCCTTCCTCGAAGGTGTTCATCCGAGGTCTCGCCTCGGAATTAACGTCTTCTCCCCCTGCCAGCCCCTCGCCACACGAAGCCGGCGCGTACACACGGGCGCGGCGCCCCTTCTCCCGCGTGGGCATCAGCACGCTCTTTCGCAAACCGCCTGCGACTAAAACAGCCCCCTCCCCACTCTCCTTCATTCCCCTCGGCAGCCGGAGTTTGCAGCGCGACAACGCGGCGGCTTTGTACCCCGCGAGAGTGCGCGGCTGCTATTTGCGAGACATCAGGCCGCGCCGAAGGGGGATCGCGCTCGGCTTCAAGGACCCGGCGAGGCGGACTGTGCACGCATGTCGAGCCGCGGAACAGACTCCTGACCCGAGGGAGGTCTGCCGGAATTTACCTCTTTCCTCTTCTTCATTCGGGTCTCCTTTCTGCCACTGTGCGAGCTCTTGGCGTGAGGTTTGTCATAATTATTCGGTCAAATAGCCCCCCCCCCCCCCCCCCTCTTCTTCCCCCAAGCCGCGTACAACCTGAAAGCACAAGACCTAGTAGCGATCGTTTGCGCTCGGCGAGATGTGCGCGGCTAGTGCTGCAGCGGCTAGGTTTTTTTGGCAATCCCGCGATCAAGATTCACCTTCGCTATGGGGTTAAAAAACCGCACATTTAGCCGCGAAGTGTTGGCCACGCGAACAAAATGCGATCGGGTTGGCGTGTTCGCACTACGCACAATGCCCGGCGCTCATGAACTTTTTTTTTTTTTTTTTTTCCCCGACCTAAGAATGTTCTTCTTACGTCGAGACAGAAGCAGAGAAACAAGAAACCACTGTCTAACATGACACAAGCATATTACCCAGCCGACTGGATTTCTTCGCTGAGAAGCAATATTTGCTGCCGAACAGGGAAGGTAGCGAGCTAAGCTTAAGCGATGCCGCGACTGTAAAAGTCGCAAGGCGCCCCCTTATTTGCCTTGCTCCCAGCGGTGTAAATTTCTCGTATCTGCGCGATGGCGGGAAGTAAAGCGAACAAAAGCGCCAGAGCAGAGCACAGCTCGGCTGAAATAATGGAAAACGCTGGGCGTTCGCGCAGGGAACGTGCCTCTCCAATTCCATTTCGAATCAAAGCGCTTCGGCATCCGCGTAAAATAGGGGACGAAACGAGAAGGAAAGGAGCAAAACAAGCGGTCTGGTGTCCGCGGCTGCGTTGGCACGTCGATCGCTCTTCATCTGGAGCTCGGCGCGCGAGCGATATGAATGCCGCACCGCGCGCTTTTACTGCGCCGCGCTTCAGCGGCTTCGGCGCACTCCAGTACCACGATCGGCCTCCCGAGCGCCGCAGGAATGAAATGACGTTCCCCAGGGTGAGACGGCACCGGCCGAATAAATGATTGTAATGATAACAATGGCGGTAGCAAAAAGAAATACCTGAGAGACGGATTTGGGAGACAGGATCACGAGAAAGAGGAGGGGGGGGGGGGGGGGGGCAGAAGTCTCTGAAGAAGTCGAAATGAGAAAGGAAAAGGACTGCTCTTCGAGGTTAAGGTAGAAGGGGGAACGGGAAGGGGGGGGGGGGGATGCGCGGAAGGGAGAAAATTCTGCGCAAAAGCCGCGTAAAAATCGTTTTTCTCTCCTTTGTTTCTTTTTTATGACTGTGCAAAAGTCGTCGGGATCGTTCGCGCATTCGCGCGGGAGAAGGAATCCGATACAAAACCAGGCCTGTGCGGGCGCTCACTTTCAGAGTCGCGCTGCGGGAACGTCATCTATAGTGATTTAAAACAGCGCGTCTCCGTATACGACGTGCAATCAAAACCCCCGGCTCCGCCCAAATAAGAACGCGGGTGCGCGCCGAGAACAGAACGCGAGGGGAGAAACGATAGCAAGGCAGGCGGCTACACCGCGGGAAGAAACGAGGTCTTCACACACTGCAATGGGCTCTAGGAACAGCGGCATGAAATGGTAAAAAAAAGTTTGCGCGAGAAAAAGAAAAAAAAAAAGTACGCGAAAACGTGAGCGTTCGGTTAGCGCGTTAAAAGCGGAGACAAATGCGTAGAAGCGAAAGGAAAGACGGGACGGTGGGGAAAAGAAGGTTGGTGGGAAAGAATGAAGGCCAGACGGGGGTCGCGGTGCTTATCAGAGGCCGCCAATAGTTCCGGCGCAGGTTCCCAGGGGGCGCAACTTCCCGACTCGCGAGCCGCGCGCGCAGGCCGCGTGCACTTTGCCTGCGTAAACGCCAGCGCCTGTTCGAGGGCTGATTAGACATGCGCATGCGCAGATGCACGTGGTGGGCCGTCTTTTGTTTCCACTCGCCCGCCACTTGTTCGTGCGTGATGCAAGAGGCGTGCTGGGAGTGCGCGCGCTCGCGAGCAGGCTGCAGCGCTACGCTCTCGTGTATGTGCGTGGGCGCCGATATCGCGCGCGGCGTTTTGTAGGATGCATTAGCAGCACCGTATCTGCCATTCTTCTCGCTTACCTCACAGTTACTTTTTGGTTTCCTGAAATTAGCGTATGCTTTAGTTGTGATATTTTCTCTTTCTCCTCTCTTTCCTCCGCAACGCGATTTCCCGCTTCATCTTCCCACCCCTTGCCTTGGGGAACACGTGCTCCTGAGTCCTGAGAGAAAACTGAAAGCTACGCGAGGAACGTTTTCGCAGACGTTATCATCGAGCAGTGATTGAGGAGGAAGCTCTCGCCCGACAGCTATTTTTCGTCGTGAAGTTCCTTTCGCGATCACAGTCGAGCAGAATGAAAAACTGATGCCACTTTTTACGGTTGTGCTGCTGCGTCGGACGAGTTCTGTGTCGGTTTTCGTAACACTGACTTGAACGGAGAAGGCACTTTTGCGGACCCATTGGCGCAATGTAGTACTGTTAGCTCTCATCGAACGGATAGTGTTATGCCAAGAACAGCTATGATATCAAAACCGCTTTTGTTTATTGATGCTACATGGTTAGAACGTTCACGATTCTCAGAAATGCACGCAAGAACTGTGATGCATACTTTTCCTGAAATCAACTCGCCGTGGTGGTGCAGTGGTTAGGGCGCTCGAATACTGTTCCCAAGAATGCGGAGTTGAATCCCGGTCGCTGCTGCGGTCGCTTTTAGATGGAGGAGAAACACCATAAGTGCGCATGTACCGTGCGATATATCAGTGCCCGTTAAAGAACCCCAGGTGGTCGGAATTCCCGGAACCCTTCACTATACGGCGTCTCGCATGGCTTGAGCCGCTTTGGTACGTTAACCCCGTAAACCAAACCAAACCTTCCCTTAATGTAAAATCTTGAATTTTTTTTTACGGCTTCCTCAGTCATGATGACTCTTTGAGACGTTAACGCTCACTAGCATAAAGTGTTACGTTGCGCGTATGCCGGTTTTAGATCTCGCGAATAAGCCACTGTGTTTCCTTTAGGTTATACATTTCCTAAATATATATGATCCGCCGCAGCAAGATGCATAATCGTTGTCTTAAAGCGCTGGCAGACGAATGCAGCAGAAATTAACATCTAAACGAGTATATTCAATTTGCAGCGCTTCTGCCTTTCTGATATGGAACATGCCTTCTTTTCTTGCAGTGCACGGCGACTCGGCGCGAGACATGAACGGTGACCACGGAATCCACGAAGATGAAGTTAAACGTTCCAGGGCGCAGTACAACGGCGAGCAGATCTATTCCAACCTGAGTCCCAACGTGAGTGGCGCATATATACGAGAGGGATTAAAAACTTTACGTAAGCACGAAAAGAAAACAGGTTTCACCGCGTCTGCAAAGTTCGCACTGCTTTATTACCTGTGAGCCTAAGTATTTTTATCCAGAAGAGGTAACTGACTCTCTGATCTCACTAGCTGGCCTTGATTCCACTCAATTGAATGACCGCGTAAGCGGTGCTGTTGGACGTGAACGTGAGCAGCGCCAACAAAAGCATGTGTGCACAGTCTGACGTGTGCACATGAAATAGCGAGCCTCACTTTTTCACCGTTCAAAAGCATCGTGGCGTTACTACATATTTCAATGACTAAATAGCATTTGGTCCAACAATTGCTCTGAACTGTACGGCGAACCCATGAAGGCCTTGTGGTAGGTGTGTCTGGGCCTTTTTCTTTGCTAACGTAGCAAAACAATGCATGTGACACGAGAAAATGCGTTGCGGTGAAACCAACTAGGAGAATTGTTTGCTTCACGCAGTTGATCCTGTCACTGCAGTGAAGCCTTGCAGGAAGGAACGCGTTTTACTTCTAACTATTGTCCCTTTTTAATAGCGACTCTTTTTCGAAGCGGAGACGAATGTCGATTTACCGGACCCCTCCTGCGCAAGCGCAGTGGAAAGGGCAAGGTGTGGCCACTACGCGGTACATAACACGAGTTTACAAAGGGGTGAAGGGTGCATCCATACTGGGGAGCTGGGCTGCTCTCGTAGCACAGGAAAGTGTTGACGACTTCTCCCCTTAATAGCCCAGTCAAACCGATTTCTCCAAGGGCCGTAAAATGGTCTGCAGTTATGCAGTGATCGCCGCACACCGTTCCTCCGTGACAGAAAGTAGTCTGCCGTTAAAGCTTTTCTGATTACCTAAATAAGAATCTGAGAATCGAACCAAATTAAAAGCTGAAGAATTTCGTTGACTCGGGCTTGTTTGATGCAGTTAAATATCAAAGCTTGATCCAATTTGCTGTTTAGCGGAGTAATACATACGCCGCGTACCACTGCCAATAGTTAGCAATTGCTGCCTTTTGAAGTTGCATCATACTATCTTCATCTACAATTGCGGACCGTCGTCCCAAAGCACGGGCATTGTGGCCACCATAGCACTGCGTTGCGCCAGCATATTTAGCTCCATCCGAAACGTTCACGCGAACTCGAATCGTCTGGGGACGTGCAGATGTGGGCCAAGTGGACAAAGCAGGATGAACTAAAGGCCGGCATGGCGGACCTGCCAACGAGCAATGGATCGCCGTACCACCACCTGACGTCGCAGGCGTCCCAGCCGGCACCTCCACCACAAGGAGGCCCCTTCGAGCAGGCCTTCAGCCCCGTGGTGTCGTCGGCTGACAAACAGCAGGCTGACTACGACGTGGCGATGACCACCATCAACTCGCAGTCCACTGCCGTGTACTCGCCGCCCCTCGGTAAGTGAGGATCTCGTGACAACAGCATGTCCCTGGCGCTGTTTCGCAGTGGATAAAACGAAACAAAGGAGGATCATTGGTTGGTTTAACAAAACAAATAATGTAAAGGAAAAAAGAAAATCCAGTCTTTCTGGAATCTCGCATACAGTATTCAAAATCCATCCTCAGTTGATTGTCCTTTAAGCCTCCCGGCTTGATAGTCGTCCAAGTTTACCCACATGTCTGACAGGATGACCTGGGTGGTTTCTGACCACCAGAAAGCACCCGAGCGTCAGCGAACGAACCAACGATTCTCATGGGAGTAGTTTAGAAATCAGCTCGTACATGACTGCACCATTGAACAGGGAGTGCCTTGTGGATCGTCATGAAAGCAGACATGTTTCCCGTAACATTCGTATCACGATATGCCTTAGAACGAGGAGAAAAAAAAAAAAAAAAAAACGAAAATAGGCGCTTCAGCGTTTCAAAAGCTGCTGATAAATTCGTAGAGGTGAGGCGATTCACAGAGAATCACTAATCATGTATAGCCAAACAATTTCGGAGTAGAGACGCAAGAAAGCCGTAGAGTTTGAAACCTATCGGCCGTATAGCGACCGAAAGCCGTGGTAGCAAAGCGAGAGTTATCTACTCGTTGCAGTGCTCGTTAATGAGTAGATTTAGTGGTCATATAAGCATAGCCGCCTCACTTATCATAATAGCACAGGTTTATTTCGGTGTACGACCTGTTCAATGGTGCAGTGTAAGCACATGGAGCTTTTTACTGCTCAGATTTACGTAATCCGCGGCTGCAATCGTGAGAGCAGAGAGGGGAAACAAAAAGGTGAAGGAAGACTGAGTCTTCTCTCCTATAGCCGCCGAACTGTCGACAATTGCAACTCAGTGGGCTGTCACAAGATAACCACTTCACAATTATTTAATTTCAAAGAGTTTTAATCGCGCAGCTTTTGTGTCGGTGTAGCGCTAAACAAAATCAACCTGCGTCGTGTAAACGCTGTCTCAAGGAATGAATGAGAAACAGAGAGCCCTTTGCGTTGCACTTGTTGACGCCAGGCGTCGGCTGCCGCCCCTCTTTCTCTTCTTCGCCCTCGGTGAGAAGTGCTGCCGAATCGCGTCTGTTCGCCCTGCTTTTGCGCGCGTAATACTGCACAGCGCACCACTCTCTACCGGAGGTGATGGGACTCTGCACCTATGGCGACGGCTGGAGGCACCACTCTTACTAACTCGCTCTTCTCGACGTTCCTTCGGCACTTTTTTTTTTTTTTTTTAATATACTAACTGCACACGCATCGGGGACCGGTGGGACGCAAATTCTACTGCAGCACTTAACCGCATAGCACGAAGCCTGAGCACGCGGGCTTGACGTGCCCGCAGCTAAAGAAAGAACGTAGTACTATAAAATGAGGAATCATTGAAGCGAACTTCGGGACTGTGGACGAACAATCCTGGCGTTTTACAATGCGATGAGTTGCTTATAGATGAGCAGCGCAATTATGCCCTCATTAACCCGCGTTCTAGGGCCGCTTCTTATCGGAGCAGTGTTTTCAGTTCACTGCTTTAAGTTCACTCAAATAGGAGACCAAAAAATAAATAAATAAAACCTGGTTTTAGGACCGGATTTTATATATTTTTCTACCGACTGGTTCTTGCTTGAGGGCTTCTGTTGTTGTCGTTCACAAGACAATTTAGGCCAATTGAGTACACTGCCATTGTACGTCATGATGGGTAAGAACAGTTTTCATAACCTGGGTAAATAACTGACGGAAATTAAGTTTAAACGGACCTTACTTCCAGGAGAAGGTTCCCATATCAGCAAGTGGAGAATTTGTGAAAAGCTGATTCCTTGCGAACGAGAGAACACTGACCAACGAGCTGTATACGCATGCGGTCGGTGATGTCACGTGGGCCTGTTGATGCCCTCTTACACGACTGTGAACACTCGTGGTGTGGACGTTAAATTCGAATGCGGACACTCGAATTTAGCGTCAATATCGTGAGCGTGCATGCATTGTGAAGCTTTCATACTTTAGAATCAAATGACACGTGAGCCACGTATCTGATACGGGGGTAAATCCGGATGACGTTTCGAGCCGGTAAACATTCAGGCTTCTACTTGTTCACGCCTCAAGTTCTTGATCTTGACTTCAGTGCCTTACTCGAGCGATTGTGTCTACTATGTGGTTGCGAAAACCTGACAGCAAGATCTGTGATTTGTGCGTGGACGTCATCTGTTCGGGCGCATAATTGAACATTTTGAGGACAAAACGACAAATCCTAGACCACGTAACGATGCTGACTATACTATACGAAGTGTAAAATAGGTGGCTCTTTAGACAAGGGCTATATCGCAATATAGCCCTTTACGTACCGATGTACAGCGTCGTTCCTTGAGTAATACCCCACACCTGGGTCATGTGAGCCGTACTCTAAAACAAAACAATATGAAATCCACCCCACGACCCCAGTTGCATTGAAGCGAGCTTACAATATAATGGTGTTGGCTGCGCACAACTGCAATGGACTTATAAATTCTAGGCAAAAGAGCTCCAAGCAAGACTACTGATGCGCATATTTCGCTCACGAGCGAAGAGCCCGAGCCCCCATCAGGAACAGCGGGTCTTCCACGAAGCGGTCGCCGTTCTACGGGCAAGCTGTGCTATAGGGTTGGGCTCGATACGATCTCCTCTTCGGGCGCGCGCATTCTGCGAACACGATCGTTTGCATATCCTGCCTGAGACGCGCATATCTCACCGAGAGAGAGAAGAGGCTGGGACAGGAAGAAAGAGATGGCGCGTTGTGCTGTCCCGACCGTGTCCGAAACGCCCGGGAGCAGAGCTTGCGGGAAATAAGCGAGCCACGTTGTGCGCGGCGCTGGTCGCTCGGCGTGGCTGCGTACAGTGACCGAAACCGCGCGGGGGCAAAACGCCACGCTCGCACTGGCCTCAGAGGGAAGAGAGGAGGACGACAAAAGCAGAACCAGCGGCAAAAACGCGAGGCTTATAACGCTTTGTCCGCGTCATTGAGAACCACGGGTCCGGGAATCTGTTTACCCGTGAGTTCCTGGTAAGAAAACACGCTCCAGACGTAAATATTTGAGCCTTTTCTGCGCGCGTGCGCATTTTTGGGAGCGCAGCCGCTGACTCCGATTCCACGAAGTTTGAGCCGATTGCCACCAAAATAGTCGGCGGCGGCCAACTGCAGCCGCGCGCGGAGACACAAGCGTCGGCGTTTCGCGCCCGCCCGTCCTCCGAAGGGCCGCCGCCGAACGAACAAGCTTTTCCGGAAGGTTTGGCCTGTCAGTGTGCCGTGCGAATCTTTTGGGCCTGCACTTTTTGGTTCGCGCGGCGGGCGGTCCGGGGCAGGCGCCGTGGCCTCAGCAAGGATCTGAGATGATGGCTAAAAATGAGCATTCGGAGCAAAATCACGGGCCGGACTTTTCCACGAGGCGAAAAGAGGGTGATCATGTGGAGTTGTGTCGGATGTAGGGCTTATAGCCACAGGCATTAGGGTTTAGAGTCCCTGGGACTTTTCGTTCAACGATTACGAAGTAGCTAATGCACGCCCTGCGAGCCAGTTTTGCTAGCGTGTTTGCAGGGCGAGCGCCCGATATGTTGGGCGTCCCTTGTCGGAATTAGGAGTGGTCGCGTATCGAGCCCTAGCGAGCACACATCTCTCTGCTGGCGGTCCGAGTTGGACATGCACCGCACGCCGCCGGTCGCCACAAAGGCCTAACGGAATGGCCGCGCAAACGCGCTCGTTGTCCGTGCCCGTGCGCGTACTACAGTATAAACTTACATCGCCGACGCCATCCAGCGGCGCTATCGCTGGCGCCATCTTCGACGCCCTTTTTTGATATTCAGCAGAAGCGGCCCGTCGGGCGATAACGCCGGCAGTGTTGAGCGGCGTGCGGCGACACGTGGGTCAAGCGACGGAGCGTGAAAAAACGGGAGCAGAATTTTTTCGTGGGAAGAATTTCGCAGACTTTTGTGCGGTCCCTCCCAGAACTAATCGCTCTTTGACGACAGAGGGAATGAGCGAGACGGCAAAGAAAGGTGGGCCCCAACTCGACCCCGGCGACAAAAGAGGGCCCTGCCCGCTGCTCTTTCGTTATTTTTAATTTCCGCCCGCTATATTCGCTGCCCGAATTGTGCCGTTAAGTTCCGCGCATGTGCGAACTCATCGTGGCCATCGACAGGGCAGCACGCTGTCGGACCACCCGAGTCATTTTTTTTTTCTTTTCCTCTCTGTATATTTCCTTCTTCTCCGTGGTAAAGTTGAGCCTGAGCCGCAAGTGTACGAGGGCGCCATCTCGGAAGCCCGGCACGTGCGCCATGCTCGCGATAGCGTACGGCGGCCCTTTCGGTGCGATCTCGCGGTGCGGTGAAGCGTGCGCTGGAGTGCACGCGTGTGTAGCGCCGGGCGTCGGCAACATGCGCGGATGTGGCTCGGCGGCCGCGTGTGGGACCCCTGTGTTTTTGGAACAGGCGCTCGTGTGCGAATAATTGGATCACCGCGAGCGACAGATGGGCCCCTCTCCTTCACCTCATCTTCACTTCTGACTTTAACCCTAGCCTGATAGGCACATGTACCCCAAATATACGGTCAAGGCTTACGAATAGAAGCCGCCAGAGAATTGCCGCGCTTTTTTTTTTTTTATTCCTGCTTAACGACTGGTTTAATACGCTGCCAAGAATAAACCTCCAATGCACAAAACTGCTCTGTAGTGAAAGCACGCGGAATCGCAAGGACCAACCTATGGTTTAGTAAGGCATCTCAAAAACTCTGCAAAGTAAATTAAAAGGAAATCTCAGCGTGCAGCACCCTCTGTGTACGCACCTCGAACTGCATACAGAGGCAAAACAGCTCTTCACTCTTCAGAACAAACAATACTGGGCACGCGGACGACCTCCACATTGGCTATGACGTCTGTTATTGTCATGGTTATCTGATGTCAATCGATGGACATACGCTATATTTATTTATTTACATATACCTTACAGGCCTCCAGAGAGGCATTGTGTAAGGGGGGACAAATACAAAGATATCCGCATTGTCGGTAAAAAAACAAAATCACAATCGCAAGTACAGGAAAATAGTGGTAATTATACAAATCTATAAACAATATATCGCAACGCAGAGGGAGTTATAAGAACTACTAAACACAAATCACATAGAATGTAGTTGGTTCTATGTCGTGAGTAAAATGCACTTTATGAACATCCCTTACGTATACAGACGTGATCCGTATGCTTTTTGTTCTTTATGCCAGGACATGACTGAAGCAAATATGATATAGAATTTTACATAGCTTGACAAAGGTATACTGTGAAAAGCCCGCCGACTTCTTTGACATTAACTATCTGGTGAGTTGCGCGTTATCGCTGTTAGATACCCTTTTCCTTTGTTTCGCTTTCAAAGTAGCTGTTCAGGCGTAAAGTAATTCCTTTCGACGGGATTTCGACAGAACGCTAATCTGGCCAACGCCCAGCTGGCATGCCGCATAAAAGGAGGCGGGAAAAAAGCTTCCCTTTCTCGCTTTCAGTTTTTCAACCTGTTCAGCGAGGCTCGTCCCTCATTCGTAAGCTTGAAACAGAAATTACATTGCCAAACAAGCACTTATATATATCTGAGGCTAGAGGTGCGACGAGAAAAAAAGAAAGAAAACTAAGTGCACGAAACTTCTGGATGATTGACGTCTCAAAAAAAGAGCAAAATCAGCACTTCAACACGTTTCTTTCAACCCGCTCAAATTTCATCTCGCCGTTCTGAACTGGGGCGCAAAGAAAAAGAAAGAGATGACATAAGCACTGTGTGCGAGGTCAGGCGAATGAAGGCTTCTGAACAAGGCAGCAGGACAGAATGATAAAATAGGAAGCGTGCTTATTTAAAAAAAGTGAAAAAGAAAGGGTTGGAAGCAGAGAGCGCTTCGCACCCGAAGGGTTCTCAAGCGGTAGCCGGCGACGCAGGCTCTTTAGTGAGCGGCAGCTAATGGAGAGGTCATCAGGAACCGACCCGTTTATCAGCGCGCCAAACTCGGCGAACTGGGCGCTCTTGCGCAGAGGAGCCGCTAACAAATGACTTGAGCCTCTTTAATTCCCGAAAACCTGCTGAAATTTTGAGATAAGAACGACTACGGGGGCAAGCTTTCTCTCTCTCTCTATGTGTGGTTTCGTTCTCTTTGCGTAATATTTATTCCGATCCATTTTTTTTTCTCCTTCTCTCCCCGCGGGTTCACTCCCGCTATTACTATTTAGTCGTATAGAAGCCCGTGCAGTAACAACGCGTGTTGGAGCCCCTTATGGATATGTCGAACGGGGGATATGAAGCAATGAAAGAAGGGTTCACTACACGAGAGAAAATAAAAGCAAATTCTGGCGATTTCTTTTTACGCAGCATCGCTGCTCCTCCACTAATATGCATAAAGGAATCAATATGAGAGAGAAAAAAAGTTAATATCAAGGAAGATTTGGTATTGAGCCATGCTCTCTAGCCGCAGTTCAATTCCGCCTCTCGAAGCTTTTGTTTCAGAGCTTCAGAGTATCGTGACGGTAGGTGGGGGAGGTGGTGCAATGCGAGAGGAGGGCGAACATTGATGAAGTTCGTTACAGGCCACTTGGTAAAGGCGCGGCAGGATCGGCTTGCTGCTCAATTATCAATGACGAGGTGGCCCGGGTGCGAGCCTGTAAGCAAGAATGGCTCATTTGTTCCGAGTCGCGGGCTGCTTGTTGCGATCAGTGAGCACTAAGAAGGAAGCGTGCCGCGAACCATCCCGCCGTCATCGGAACCTCCCGTGACGATCGAGCCAGGCTGCAGATAAGGACGCGCGTACGGCTGACGCTGGTTGCTTCCACGAGCTGCCGAAAGCACCGATGCATTAGGCTTGTTCTTGGTCTAATCACAAGCATCTGCCCTTCGAGGCGTGGAGGCCGTGCTGTTGAATTTCTGCGCTGCTGCGAATAACCATTTGGTGGGGCGCCAGACATGATGCTCTTATGGCCTCAG
Source organism: Amblyomma maculatum (assembly GCA_023969395.1). NCBI lineage: Eukaryota > Metazoa > Arthropoda > Arachnida > Ixodida > Ixodidae > Amblyomma > Amblyomma maculatum. The sequence continues at coordinate 72,715 of JAJIZL010027783.1, forward strand.
TGTAGAAAGCTAATTTTTGTCCGTCATTTTTTTTTTTTTTAATTGGTTGCAAATGGGCGAACTTTGGTTTTGTGCGGGCGCGGCCGCAAGATGGTAAAGCGAGTGCCTTTGATATTTAACTTAATTTAGTTTCTCTGACACGACGGTATACGGGACGAAGAAACACGATTTAACATGGTCATCCGGCCGAGCTTTAATTCCAAAATGCACAGTTATGCTTCTTCAAGACGACTAGAAGACTGATGACATTTTTCAATCGCGAAGCCTGCGCAACCTTCTGTATACAGCGGCAGAGGCGTACTATCGGCATAAATTGAGGGCGAACAATTTATGCAGTCGTGATACATTCCCTCTCCCATTTCTACTTTTACCCGCATGTGGTTTACGTTTTGTCGATAAGAGTCAGCAATCAGTCGCCCATGGAAGTCACTTCACGGAGTTTAGTGATAAAGCGTAAAGTGAGCTTCTGTTTCATTTCATCTGTTCAGGTTCAAGATTACGCCAGCCGCAAAAAAAAAAGTTTTTTTTTTTTTTACTTCTCATACGTATTCATTAGTGATGACGCAATCAACATGTACTTTTCTGACGGTGATCGCTAGAAATTATGGCATCCAAGCCTAATAACGACGAATGACGGAGACAGGGACCGAAGTGTCGTGACTCAGCTGCAGGGAATTTTCGCGCTGTCTTCTCGCTGTCGTTTTTGCTTTATACGTTTTTCGCTTCGTTGCAACTTTATTTGGAAATAGATCGCAGTGTACATGCATTCCTTTTTACCATTCCCATTTCATTCTGACACCGTACTGTAAAAATACACGGCGCTCTTATAATACGTGGGGCCACCTCAGCGAAACTCTGCATATGTTGCAGTAAACAAGCCCCGGCTACTGCGGTGTATCCCCAATGAGAGCAGGGTATGTACGCGCCGGCCTTATTGATTGTAGTTGACGGCGAGTGGTCGCGCACGTGTTAATATTCAGATCAAGTGCAGAGCAATAAAGGCCGCTCTAGACGGATGTTGTCACACGCAGCCATTGGGGATGATGGCGAGGTCAGGCGACACTTCAGCGGTGTATATCGCGGCACACTGCGTACCGGGCCCGCCTCACCTGATACTCGGTCAGCAGCCCCGCGAGAAAAGCGGCCCGAGGGCCTGCTGGCTTCACTCTTGACTTCACACGATGCGCAGCTGTCGCTGGGGGTGGGCGGCAGCAGCGGCGGCCATCATGGGTCGCAACTGCTTCTGCCACGGGCGTCACGTAATCGTTGGAGTGCAAATAAGAGCCACAGATGGCGCGTTTAACGCACAGGTCAGGCGCTGGCTGCCGTTGGCGGTGGCGTTGACATTACATTTCGCGCCAGTGACGGTGCCGAAATTTTGCTCTCTCGTAGTCTTTCTTTCGCCATTTGCGCTGCGGGGCTTTTATTGCCCTGCATCCCTTGGTTACGAGGGAGCGAGAGGTAGGGGCTGCAGCCGTTGGACAGGCAGTGCAGATTGATGTTGATGATATCTCACGGCGCTAGTCGTCTGAGGCAGGCATAAATACAGAGAAGAGATATTTCTCGCATTGT
>JAJIZL010027783.1:74686-86111 GCA_023969395.1 Amblyomma maculatum
GGGGTGATAGAATGTACAATGTCTCAGTGCTTGTTTTTGTGCCCTAAACATTTACCAGAGCTGGATCTGCAGCATTCCACCTCATGTCGTGTAAGCATCCGCGCTAAGCTCTCAAGCCACATTTATACTTTCCATACTCAGATATCCATACCCGTGGCCTCCGCTACTCACCGGTTGAAAAAGAAAAGTGAAAGGAGCAAGGACCACGAGTGAGGAGTGACGAATAGGGGCTGAGCATATACGTCTAATACTTTCTGGTGTTGGTGAAGCATGCCTGCACTTAACACTGACGCCATTAAATCGCAAGGGAGCACAACGGCCTGCGGAGCAGTAACCAACAGCTTGTCTCCGTGCATCATTGCGTCTTCATTTATCCTCGCTAGTTATGCAAAAAAAAAAAGGCACCTGGCTGCAAGTTGAACAGCACTCTGACCTCGGTTTGATCGTCGGAATAGGGAAAGGTGGAGGTTTTCGTGCGCCTCTCGAAGCACTTAGGGCGGCTTGCGAAGGTTGCGAGCCGCTGGGCACCGCACCGCACACGCTGCTGCATAACATTCCGCACTGCTTCCTTGCTCTTGTTTCCTTCTCACTCTTCACTGAGGATTATTTCTTTTTTGTTTCCTTTCTAATTTAATTTACTCTTCCTACGCAATTTCGCCGTTGCAACGTTATTTAGTTATGCCCATGTTCTTGGGCACAGCGCTTCTGTCACGCATGAATGAACCTTCTACGAAACAAAATATCAATGACCATGAGGTATCCAGTACAGTGTCTGAAAGCTATAATCAGACTCCAGCGAAAAAAAAAAAAAGTAAGGACAATTGTTGTATTTGTACAGATGGCTTTTCCAAAGCTTTTAAGCCAGGTTCGATTGGGGCAGCAACAACGTTGTAACCACTGTTGTCCAATCAAGGTAAATCGGTCTATCAATATCTAGGGAGTTTACCTTTATTGAAGTTACCCCTGTTCACAAGTGCTCAGCAATAGCAGTCAAAGAATGTTTATTTTCTGTACATTTAAGGAAGGGGACAATATAAGTTCAGATTGTTAAGATGTCTGCGATAAGTTATATTGGTTTAATGCAAATATGCAAGAAATTAGGGAGCATACTTTGTAAAGCCTTTAAGAAGAAAGAGTATAGTACAGCACTTAATCGCTTAAGAATTGGTCACACTTTTACTTTTTTCTTTTTTTTTTTCTCTCTTCCCGCACGACGCAGCTACATATATAATATAAATCCTCGTTGCTCAAACTGAGTATATAAGCATATAAGGTTCTGTGCACTCCCTTGAGAGTTGGTCATTTGGCGTACCGTTTATAGCGGCGGAAGCAATGTCCAATTTCGTTTTCCAGAACAAAATGCGTGACAGAAGCACGTGCTTCCTTCTCCCACCTCCCTTCTTCTGCACATATATATTTTTTGCTTCTTTTAAAACTGTGCTCGACGCTCTGTTAGTGTAATGTCCATTTCAAGAGCAGAGCGCGGGCACACGACGCGGTATAGAGTGCTGAGTTGTGTTGCTTCCCGTGAGCGGCTGTGCCCTTGCTAATGGCGTGTGCTTGTGTGTGTGCTCGCGTTTGTTCCAAACAGGCAGCAATTCGCTCACCCCTCTGACGCCCATCAGCATGCAAGAAGTCAAGTCCCTTGTCAACAGCGGAGCCCCGCTCATTGAAACTAGTCCAAATCCGCACTCCTACCATCCAGGTATATACCACACTTCACTGTAGTTATTTTACCCGGTGATTACGGGTGTAAAAAACAACGTAGAAGAGAAGTGGCAGTGCGTGTATAGGGGGTTATTGCCTTTTCACTGCGAAATACTTACGAAGTCAGGTCCTACAGCGCAGTTTTTGTTTTTTAACCCCTAAAAATCTCACTTTTCAATTTTTCGCTAGGAGGCCAGCCGACGTATTTTTCACTGCACATCGCATGGGGACTCACTAACTTACTGAAATAGCACATATAGCAATAGCGAAAAAGCAAAGCCAAGCACATCATTGTGGAGTCTTGAATGTTTCTCGAATTAAAGCTTGGTGTCTGCGTTATTGTGCTCATCTGGGCGCAGAAAGCAAGATAGACAAGTGGCTAAAAGTGTTCTTGGGCAGTTGGTTCGTTAACTAACTCTACACACCAGATATAACGCTATACAGCTTGTTTATAGGCAGTTGTCCTTCTGACTAACAAAAAACAACTTTTTAATGCTGTAACACATCTCGTTCAGTTAATTTGACATATTTTGTTCAATTTGACGGCGGCATTCTTGTCGTTGCCTGACATCGGATTAGCTTGGCGCGCGTTTCAGACGTGATCATATTCCTTGTGCACGTACGACTCAACGTTCTCACAGCAGAAGCGAAACGCACTTTTATCGGCCGGCACTCAACATTCGTCACAGACATAGGGAATGAAGGGAAATAAAGGAGCCCTTAAATATTGATTTAAATTGCACTTTGCTTTCACCGGTAGATTAGAAACATCTTCTTTGTCTTAAAACGCACATTTTGTCTTCTTTCCCACTTCGCGTCACGTTGTCGCAAGACTGGCAATGCTTGGGAACAAAACGTACTTTTGAGCTGCTCATCACGTCGTGCGCCAGTGAAGAACACTCTGGAGTGCTTTTTTTTTTTTTATTATGCTGTCTTATTTGTCGTTCCGCTCGAACCGTACCTGAGATTGGACTGGCAGTTTTATCCCGAACAATACACAAGTCGCGGATAAACAGCGCTTTTCAGACAAGGGCAACACAAGAGGGAAAGCACGTGCGCTAACTTTCAACTCTGTTTTATTCAATGCATTACAGGTTTTTACACACTGTAGGAGCATAGACAAAACATAATACTAGCATGCTATCGCGACGCACGCCACCACATATCGCACAACTTAGCATGTGGTGACGTGCTTCGCGATAACATGCTAGTGTTATGTTTTATCTATGCTCCTACAGTGTGTAAAAACATGTAATGCATTGAATAAAATAGAGTTGAAAGTTAGCGCACGTGCTGTCCACTCTTGTGTCGTCCCTTTTTGAATAGTGCTGTTTATCCGTGAAGATGAATCAACTCGCCCGAACATCCACCCTGATAAAATACAGAAGTATTTGGCTTCTCCGGGACTGTTTATCTCATAAGTCTTCTCCTCCTGGTCTGAGCGTGGCAGGGCAGATGTATCATATCGAAAGAAGCAACATTTCCAGCAAAAAGGCAACGAACATGGGTCTGGATTGGGTCATCTAATACCTCAAGGATTGTCCGGCAGCTCTTTCGCATAGTATACCGGTATAGTGACCGGAGCAGTCCTTTTGCAAGCCTATCGGTTCGCCTAGGGCACCTTCACGCTAAGGCGATGTAAACAACTGATCGCTAAGGCGCATTCGCATGGGATGCAGCCGTGGTGCTGCTTATGCTTAACTACAAAATGTGTCTTTTTGGAATCATATGCGCGCATCACAAGTACCGATGGAATGCAGAAAATTTGGGAGCTGCACTTCGTGTGACTGCTGCCTGCGTGGCGAAACTGTGTCCGCAGCAGGGGAACAGCGTGAAGGAACCCTCGCTAGGGTATTATTTCTCGTCGAGGGTCGAGCAGTGACAAGACGGCGGGCGGCAGGCATGTGGTGGGGCTTGTAAGGGGGTCTTGGAGCGCGCGATTGCGGCCAGTAAGCCTCCAATCGATATCGCCGAGGCAACGCGCGACGACCGAAGCGGAGGCGGGGACGTCGCGGAGAACCGCCTTCGACATTGTCTTCTTCCCATAAGGAGACGCAAACGAAGGGGGGGGGGGAAGCACCCCCCCCCCCCCCCCCTTCTCCGCTGCAACACGCGCCCAAGAGCGGCAGCGCAAGGACGCGTCGCGCCCGCGTTTGCGCGCGTGTTCCTTCCTCGCTCCCCGCGCTCCACCGTCCTCTTTGTTTTCTCACACTGCGCGGGAGAGATGTGGGAAAGACGAGTGCACAGGGCGGCGGTGGCCAACGAGGAGGGAAACGCGAGATGTCCGGGTTCCGCGCCGCTTCACCGATCGGCCCGTCAGTCAAGAACCGAGGCGTGCCCGCTTCGCCGCAAAGAACAAGAGGGAAAACGCTGTCCTCCGCCATCTTTGTTTTGAAGCGTCTCAGATGTCGCCCGCGCGTTCTCCTTTTCTTCTTCGTACCGGGCGCGAGCAACTGTTGATTCTTTGAACGTCTCGGAGAGAGGATCCGGCGACAAAACAGCATGCCGCTCGCCTCTCTTAAATTTAACTAGTGCCCGCGACTGCTGGGACGGCATCGAGATTTCTGTGACAGATAAGGGTCAGTAGGCGTCAGTCTGGTTTGTGGGCTTTGTTTTGGTTTCGTTTCGGAGCACGGGAGCGCCGGTGTGGAAAAACAAAACAGACGAAACAAATAGCCGGCATCTGCCCACTCTCACGAGCTGTGAACATAGATATCCTTTTCACCTTGACTCAGAGGAAGACCTAGTTGTCTTTATAAAATTCGTCGCAGCTTCGTTCATAGGGCAACTTCTCACAAAGGTGAAGCGTTTTTCTGACAAGCCCATATTCTTCTTAGGCATCCCTTAGCCAAGGAACCTATATAGCCGTACATGTTCTAATGCGAAAATGAAAAAAAAAAAAAAAAAAAATAAAACAAGGTAATTACGTCCCGCATCACGCATTTTGTAGCCGAAATGATACTTCTAAGAAAGGGCAGGAACATAGCACGTCTCGATAGTGTTGGGCCAGAAATTTAAAATAGCCTAATCCGTCAAGTAATAGCATCAACAAGTACAGTTTATTTTAAAGTTCGCGCTGATAGTTTTGCGGGATAAACACTTTTTCAAATATGACTTTTTCTACATGACTTTATACACTGCTCGAGCGCATATTAACGTAAACAGTTTACAGTATTGTTTTTGAAATGTTCTTTGTTGAAGCGGTGCTATAGAAGTTAGAAATCAACGGCGCAGTTTGGCACATGCAGAGAATTATATGGTTTAGGCTTCCAAGCCAATAGTGTATGTATGTATATATACATAGCCAATTGTATGTATTGTGAAATCATCTATGTGTTATAGGCCTCTAACAACCTTAAATTTTGGAAGGATATTCATTACAAGCGAATCCTGAAGTTTCGCGTGATTTTGCTCGCCAGGAATCTCACCTTAAGCGAGCACTCACTAGATTAAGTACCACGTGAGACAGCCCTCGCTTCGACAAAAGCTGTACACATCTGTGAATAGGTGCATGTCTCCGCCGAAAAAAAGGGACGAGTGAGCTGGAGAGATGAAGGCGGTGGAAGGGAAAGGGAGGGGGTGGGGAGGGGGAGATAAAACTGCATGGATGTCGAGACCGTCGCCGCTGCTGGCTCTTTTTGAAAGCCTGGCAGTTTTCCTCCAGCGCTTTGGCGGCTACCCCTGCATGTTGCTTGGCAGCGCTCCTAACACATGGCACAGCATTGCGAACGCCTTCCAACTAACCTCTTCACTTCTCCCTTCAAAACCAACTAATGCGTGCTTCATACTAAACAGGAGACGCTAAACCTTTGAACAAAAATAGTTGGCGGAAGGTCAGCTTGTATTCGGATGCTATCGTTCTTTTTTTTTTTTTTTTTGTAGCGCAGGTTTTTTTTTTTTTTTTTTGAAAACCTTTATTTTACCGAATACATTCTAATAAAACACCTTGTCGATGGTTCGTCAAATCTTTCGCTTCGGCAACGATGACAGAAGCCGCTAGGATTGATGACGAAGTACCTGAAACAAAAACTTGGTAGATGAGCTCGGTTTTCCGTAAATGCCATGCGAGGTACAGCCTTCGTCAGAAGCTTACAGCTCACGGGGTTTTACTTCTTAGCCGCGCTTTTGTGGCTCGTTATGCATCCCCAGCGTCCAAATTCTCTCGAAGGTAAGAGGAACGGTGGTCCCCACTGGGGGTACGTACGACTGCCACAGATTCTGTAATGACTTCTCTATACGGTTAATATGCCAGACCCCTTGAGATCAAAACTTTTTACTGAGGCTGTATTTCAGTACAAAAGTATGACAGCGCTAGAAGGAGTGTAGACATTTGGAAAATGCTACTGATGTTTGATCTGTTGCTGTTTCTGAAATCGAACGCCTTGGCTGAGATGGCGTAGTATACTTGCCTGTCGTGATGTCCGAATCACGTTACAACATTATTTCGCCGCGTAGTGCCGCAAGGTGCTTTCGCGCACAAACTTCGCCGTACTTGTAAGATATTGGATGTGTCACGGTTGCTTGACTGTGCTTTATAAAATAATATATACGCGCCTCTCAGCCGGGGCGATGCATGACACCCTGGAACATCGCTGCTTGTAGTGGTTTTTTATGAATGACAGTGTCATGTTCCCTGCGAACGCTGGACGGGCCGTGCCACGAGGACTGAGTCATATATATATATATATTTCCCCAGGTAGCTTGTTCCTTTCTGATTAAGAATAGAAACAGTTGTTAAAAATACTGCAGTGGACGCTTTTGCAGCGCGACAGAGTTTATAGTTAAGTCGTGATTAAGTAGGATGGTCAAGGGAGGAACTCTGGAGGTGCGTTAGTTTAAGTAAAGACGATATCAGTGCCTCAGTAGTTACCATGACGCAGAGATTGGCACCGTTTGGAACCATCTTTGACGGCGTTCACTTGCCGAAGAGCACCAAGGTTACTTCTCTCCGCTCACAGTATTTCTCCATGACTGACCTTTGTCAGCATTAAGTTAGGCTAACAACTTTATTTAAAGGAGTATAGACACCAAAGTTTGGGGCTATTTTTCTTCTTGTTAATGATGCGTAAGACATTCCCGTATAGATCATCACAGAGTTTTCTCCTACGACTACTAAATAATTTTTAATTGATTTTTCTTTCTTCACAAGTTACGGTTTCTGAAGCAGAGCCGAGGGATGGCTGTGACGTCACAGCCAAGTCTAGGTCACGCGCGGTATGTGAGTGAGTGAGTAGTCTTTAGTAGTCAATGGAACTGGCACAAAGGCCTATTCAAGGCAGAGGGGTAGTAGGCCGCAGTATGTTAAAACAGCGATATAATCGCTGACTCTTCACTTGCTGTGATTCCTATTCTGAGGCAGGCTGGTATTAGCGTTTTAGCCAATTCAAGCGACAGAGGAGAGATTATATTGCTGCTTTCTTTCATCTCGCACGTGACCTAGATTTTAATATGACGTCACAGTCATCGCATGGCTGTTGAAACCGAAACAGGCAACAAAAGAAATTCGATTATAAATTATTCAGGGGCTGTAGGCGAATATCACGTGGCGACCCGTGTGCGGTAGTGTCTTACGCATCATTACAAAGGATAAAACACGAACACAAAAATTGGATGTCTATACTCCCTTAAGTATTTCATTTCTTTTGGCGCCAATTGTTTTCGCCCTAGGCCCGGATAGCTTATTCGACGTTACTGGCCCTATAAAGAGCATGCAGCGTGCACGCAGCAAATAAGATGCACTAAGGTGCACGCAGCAAAAGACAACAGGCATTATTTGTAGTTTTTCAAGTTTTTAAAAGGCAGCAGCTAGTGTCCGTCCTGACGGTAAACTGACAGCGCGACGCACCTCACTCGCCTACTGCCTTTATCAATACCCTTATTTGCTGCCGAATTCTTGGTAACAGTTTTAGATAATGACGCTGCTAAATTCGCCCCTTCAAGGAAAGCAAAAACGAGCCATTTGAAATCTCGATGTCCACAGCTTGAGCGCGCGCTTGCATACCGAAATATCACGGACCACGAGCGAACGAGCGACAGGATAGGCATTTCAGTACAGCTCCGTTTCTTATATTTTCTGTTCACACGCGAGATACATCGACGGGTTGTTTCAGTTTGCCGTCTCATGTCGCGTGTGAAGAGTCGGTCTTAACAGCTGGTTAAAAGAGTTCGGATCTAGTGTATATGTGTCACGGCCCGAGCAGCTCTCCCGGCATGCCAGAGCGTAGTGTCCCCAAGCGCTGTGCCTGCCCTTATCCCTAAGCCTGCGCTGGCGTCCTGCACGTTGCCCCCTCTCCCCCAGCGGCCGCGGCGACTGGTAGCGAGATCCAGGGCAGCCCTTCGCCTGCCAAGGCCGAGGCACCGTGCCCACTCTCGTCGCTAACGGTGCTGCAGCCCGTCCAGGGGGCCATCCCGGGCTACGGCTCCAGCTTCTCGCAGTTCTCGGCCGCGCCAGGCAAGTGGTCGTCATGCGCGCGCCCGCCGCCGGTGACGTTCGGTGGCGGAGACAACTGGCGGGCGGAAGCCGCAAAGCGCGACCTACGGCTGTGCGCTTCTCTTGGCGGCTTCCGCCCGGTGTTCGTCTGGTGCAAAAACAAAACAAAAGTGCAGTAGCGGGTAACGCAACTGGGCAGCTTGTTGCATGCTTCCTGCACGGTATAGTGTGGATTGTTCGTATGCAACGCGTGCGTCCTTTATATATAACCCACTGCACTGGGAACGGCAGCCTCGTGTTTCGGATATATATTGTTCATCTTATGTACAGCCATTAAATAGTTGGTGTTATTTGGGCCTATCAGCAGGCTATGAGTTTTAGCTGTGCCATTGTAGGTTTAAATCCCTTGACATACTGTTCGTATGAAACGCTCTAACATTGAGACACATCGAAGCGCGGAGCCGCATCTGTTTGGTACAGACTTGTCAAGTTCATAAGCCATGCGCTGCACAACACAACCCCCAGAGTGTCCAGCTTTGTCATGTCCGAGATTAAAAGGAGGCATTCAGCTCGGTGCTTCGGCGCCAAGTAATTTCGAAGGTGTGGAGAAAAACAAACAAACGAAACAAGCGCATGTTCTTTGCAAACCAGCTAAAACACACTAAGTGGTATTGAATAAGGGCGCATGTACATTCAAGCTGTCTGAACAGTTTTATAGTAGATAGTTCAATTACCTCCTTAGTTATCATTCCCATCGCAATCCAGAGCACTTCTTTAGTTAGGTGAGGAGCTGACGCTGCAAACGTTTCGTGCGATCCACTTTATTGCGGCACATCGCGCGGTTGTGTATGTCATCCGTACTAGCGCCAATCAGGGTATCTCGGAGCCATGATACATGTCGCGTGCCTTGACCTTTCTTCGAGGACAGCGATGGAAAGGATAGATCATCGGCCGCGGAGCAATGTCGACACGTCATGGAGGGCGCCGCTTGATTTTTCACTCCGACAGCGATATGAATACCTGGGCGACGAGTGGCAGCAAACAAAGAAGTGCGCCTGCCGTTGGCATAATTATGCAAATCCTGGGTCGGCGTGGCGAACCCGCGGACTGTCCCGATACGCATCGCCCCTGGGCGCGCTCCCACGCCTGTTTGCTGCCGTCGGCGCCGCCGGGGCGTTCCCGTGCCCCCATGTAAAGCACGGGCCCGTGTTTACCATGCCTCGTCGACCTATGCCAGCCCGCGCGGCGGCCGGCCCGCTTGTGCGCGAGTGTGCTCGTCGTCCTCGGTACAGGCCGCCTGCGCACACGGAGCGGCGTCTTCCGAACAGCGATGCCGTGTGGGCTGAGAATTTCGCTTTGCGGCTCGTCCGCCAGAAACCCGATGCGTTACATCTCTCTGGTGCATTTTGACCGTAGCAAGACCATGCACGAGTGCGTAAAGTTAACTGTTGACATGCTGTGTAAAACGGCCCCAATTTATTTCGAGCAATCTGAGCTGCTTTTAAATATATCGGCGACGAAATCTTCGAATCCAAAGAGGCTTTTGCGAAGGAGCTCGCCGAGTCGATTGCCTCTTCGAATGTTTACATACACACGCTGTACTCATCACGTCGGCGTTGCAGGAGCGACCCATTAGTTGCATTACAAATCGGGAGTAAGCTTGTCTTGACCGCTTGGCATGCGAAATCGGCTCGTTTTACTTTCCCAGGGAATAGTATATGGGAGTCTTCAAGCGACTGCCGGAAATGACACGTGCAGCACAGCCGATAGCGAAGAGACTTCTCCAACGCGTGTATCAGTCCATGACATTGGATAGCTTTGCAAGGTTACGTACGTACGTTCAAAATGGCTTGAAATGCAGCTTTGAAGGCAGACAATCTGCACCTCAGGTTGACTGAAGAGACAGGTCACGATATATGGCCTATGGCTTTGTTTCTCTCTTCATTGTCTTCCCATGGCAGAAACTTGAGGCGCTCCAGGTACATGTATAAATTACTTTATGTCAAACCATTACTTTCCTAACCTGCTCGTAGGGCTACGGGCTTCACGCACATGCTTTTGAATTAAACTTAAAGTCTCGGCACTTTCGATGTAATCGTGGAGGAAAAGATTTGAGGCAAATGAGTATACAAGCTACTAATTTTTACCGAAGGTACAGGGTTGACTTCAGTCTTAACTGAATTGGACGAACACTCAAACACTCTCCAGTCCTAATAAAGCGGTCTTCTTATTTTCTTTGTTTTTTTTTCTTTTTGTTCCTCCTCCTCCCTGCGTTTCCTCTCGTCATGTTTCCTTTTTTTTTTCCCCTCTCTTTCGCTGCTTCAAAGCGGGTCAATGCAAACATGTACATCGAACATGCCTCGGGGTCACGCAATATCGACCTACCGTCGCCGAAGGGTGACACCGTGCCGAAAACTACAGAAGAAGCCCAGCCGAGGCCATATTTGCTCGTGGGGCGAGAGCAAGCAGAAAGAAGAGCGGCGCCGCCGAGAAGCGATCGCAGCCAGAGATAACGAGGTGGCCGGTCCTAAAACGACACGCGCCGCGGAGAGCGCGAGCTAACCGAGCGGCTGATTTGCATATCGCGCCGTCGACGAGTGCCGCCCTCGTCTGCGGCTGCGGAGAGAAGCCGCGCGGCACTCGCCCAAATGGCCCCACCGTCGCCCCGCGAGCACTGCTCGACGGCAGACGCAATAGTCGCGCCGACGCTTCGCACGTTAAGCGCGCTTATCGGTCTCCGAGGAAGGAAGCGCAAAACGCTCTTCTACGCATTTGCAAGGCGCCAAGTCTTGGTGAGAAAGAGAGCTGAAGAATCGACAGCAACTATGTAGATCATATGGCAAGCATCCCGGTCGTTTAACTTGTTTCACCCTCTTCTCTCTCTTGCGCTGCAACGACTCTTGCTTTAGATAAGCTTGCGTTTGAAGTGTGTGATAAAGCCGCTGACAACGTTCACGCCTTCTTTGGTTTCACTCTCTGGGAATTACGTGTACGTGTAGCGGACGTGGACATTTCAAGCACTTGACAACAAACGAGTGGAAACACGGGCCCCTGGAGATTGCAGGAAGTGTTCCAGTACAGCAACCGGGCTTAAAAAGCACTCGCCTGTCTTTGGTCGTAGTAAGTGAAGAGAACGAAAAAATGGCGGCCGACTTAGGGCGTTAGCAAAAAATAAGAAATTTCAACAGATGTGAACTTAAGCACTTTCCGTGAATTTCGCCCTTCGAAAATCGATATATACATATATTGATACGGGGCAGAAGGCTAGCACAGGAAACCACAGCAGGT
>JAJIZL010027793.1:0-10123 GCA_023969395.1 Amblyomma maculatum
AAATAAATCTATGTATCATGTATCTATGCATGGATGCATTACCTATGAAATATGGGAGAGGCCTTCACCCGGCAGTGGGTATAATCAGGCTGATGATGATGATTACCTATGTATGTATATATGCATGTATATATATATGTAGGTACCTATGTATGTATGCATCACCAGTTTTTCCTAGAACAAATGAAAGCAATATTTTAAACAGTGGGCATGCACCCAGAGCAAAAAAAGAATGCATAGCTCACTTGCTTGAGCTGTTGGGTAGGTGTTTTGTTTACATGAGAATTCGCGCAGACACAAAATAACAAGAGCACCAAACACAGACACAACAGCACAATGTGAAAAAGCGCATTAAATTAAATGAAGGCATTTCACCTTTGATGCCAAACACCTTCACTTCGGGAGGAGTCCATATGCTATCAAAAGGTTTGCGTGGAGTCACAGCTTTGTTGTTGAGGACAGCCAGAAGGCATACACTGAACCCATATTATAACATGGCTACATTCTATACGCCTTAAAAGTAAGTTAAGATTCAGCACTCTCTTTTCTTTTCCCAGTTCTGGATAGGAAGAGTCTATTGGCCCTGAAGCAAGAAAACAAATGAAATTGAGATGTTTTTGTGTATTAATAATAGGCTTTTCGTTATACGAGGTCCCTCCGAAAGATTTGATTTCGTCTTTCTGTACCAATTGAACTGAAACTTAATTTCTTAAAACATTTCCGCCAATAAAAAAAAAAAATCCCGAGGACCAAAGCAAATACAGCACCAGCCCATCACACAGCATGCAGTTCAGGAACTTAAAAAGAACTAAATTGTGCTTTCTGACTATATGAAAATGTAAAATCATTTAATCACGGCAATGTAATGGCTGACTGTAAACATTTTATGAACTATTAAAATTAAATCACTGCAGAATGTTTGTACGCCGTTCCTATCTCGCTATGTGTTTCAACTTGTGCCTGTGAACAGGCCGAGAGTATTTTGCTAGCAGTTGGGAGAGTCGCTGTGGCCAGAATGCACCTTACCCTCCCCTCTAAGGCGGCTTATTGAGATCGTTCTCTTTCTTTTTCGCAACCGCGGCATAACTTAGAGCTCTGCAGGCTGACAAACAATGCACGGCTTCCACTCGACGGTGCGTATTTTCTGTATCTTGCTGCAGAGTGAAGGCCACACTAAGCATGCAGACTTTCGTGCTCAGTTGTGTTTCCTGGGAAAGTGTTAGAACCAGCGGCAATCAACGAAAGACGTCGGATCGCCAAGCTCATTTTGAAGAATTACATCGCGAGGTTCCGCCGCCAATGGCAGTTCACGAAGCGCGGCGAGTGGAATTACAAGCGAAAAACCTTCCTGCATGCACAAAACTGTAGATGCGCCATAAAACACCGCCTTTCGTACTGACTAAAAGGTCCGCGCGCGCTATCTTGCTCGCCCATACAGCCTGCGCCGGCGGATGCAAACAACGGTCCTTGCAGAATTTTTATCGGAAAAAGAAACACTCAGTCACTTTACTGCTCCATTAAGTGACTCATTTAGAAGAAACAATTTCTTACTCACCCAGTGAAGCTTGCCTTGCAGCCAGAAGTAGCAGCCGCTGTGCGGGATACATTTTCAACGCAGTTACAAACCAACGGCCTAACTTGCAGACACGACTAGACACGAAAATTTGAAATGGCCAGCCGCCGAGCAGCGCATTGATACAATAACTTTGAAAACAATAGAAATCTGAAATATATTTCATAAAACAAGCTATACAAGTAAAATGTAACTGTTGCTTATGACGTATTTGTTTCAAAACGGTAAATACAACCTGCGTCTTGCGTAATTATTTTGGCGCACTATTTTCTATCTCGCTGTAAAGAGGAGGGGTGCGAAAAGGCCACGGCGCGCGAAGTTTGGGAATGGCGGATCGTGCATAGCCGGCGTTCCGTATTAACATCGGCACAGCAAATCTTTCCTCTGTGCGAACTACTGGCTTTTATCACACACGGATACATCGCTAGCTTACTTTGTCGTTGTGAACACTCGGAGTTTGGAGTCTTCCGGCGGACTGGACTGCGCCCAGCGAGGTCGAACACAGTACGCGTGTGGCTATCGGCTGCAGAAATGAAGGTGTCAGCGGCTTTTGTACATTATGTTCAGATACCCATCGCCTAAACAGCATTTCTTGGTGTCATATTGGTCCTGCATGCTGGAAACAGCCCAAATTGCATGCTTAATTCAAAAGCGCAGGCACTTTGGATACAGTATTTTGCAAGCTGAAAAATTTCTAGAACAAACCTTCGACAATTTATACTTAGAGTATGCAGAACAGTGTCGTCCAGTTAAATTGTGTACATATTGCACTATAGGCGCATATGTGACCCTGAAACGTCTTGTTAGGAAGTATGGTAGACTTCTGAAGCAGAACTCTAGAAGACATCTGGCGTAAGCCGGCTAATAACTGTCCTGCGTAGCTGAAGACATAAAAATTCTTCACTAGACAGATTCCAGACATCTTGCCGATGATGTCTTCTAGACTAGCACCAAGCGACGTTTTGTAGATGTCTTTGATAGCTCAAGATATATGTGACCAATATAGACATATCAAGACAGCTACAAGATATTCTGTGCTCAGTGGGTACTTTCCATTCTCGTTCTGTTGCACCCTTCCCAGACGCAGCCTTCTATAAACGGCGGATCTTCTAGATCCCTGAGATGAGTCTCGCAAAGAGCGTACACACCTATTTTGTCATCCTTCAACTGTTGTTCTATCTCTAGCCATTTCGCTCTTTTCCTACCTCCTTGCGTATTTATGTAGCTGATCCTAGTGTTAAACTTCTTCTTTGTACTTTTCTTTCTCGACCTACTCTTTGCCATTTTTGGGGGCTCAGCCTCCATTATTACACTTTCTTCTGCTTCATTTCTAACTACATCTGTGCACGGAGTCCTCGCGGACCCCCTAAAAAAGCTACAGCCCTGCCTGCCAAGCGCCAGCCGATCTCTGCTCCGACCCTTCCGTTAAAATGAATGCCATCTCGCTGAAAAGCCCTACCAAAACCTGCTTTATGTACCTCCCTGTTTACCTCAACCACTTCGAAACGCTTCTCCAGGCTTAACTTTCTTATGTCCTGATTAACTGTCACCACGTCCTTTTCCATCGTTCCGTTCAATCCTAGCACCTCTGGTACTGTGCGTACAACTATCTGCGTCTGCTGTGCTATCTCCCTGATCTCGTCAACTCCCTTAGCTAAACTTTCCACCACTCCTGCAGCGTCACCATTTAGGACATCGTTTAGACCCGCGGCTACTATTACCATACTGCGCTTTGCGGAATTCTTCACCAGCCTATTTTTACTCTCTTTTAGCACTGCCCTCATTGTTCTCCCTGGGAAGGCTCCAACCAACACTCTCTTATCACCCCTTACACGTTCCAAGATATCTCGCTTGCACCTGTTCATGTTAGAATCTCCGGCGATAAGCACCTATGCCTTCTCTCTCCCTCTCCCAACTGTTGGCTCCTGCTTTCGAATATCTGTGTCCTTTTCCCTGGAATTTTCATTCTTCCTTACTTCTTCCTTTTTTTCCGGCGTCTTAGCTGCTTCTAAATAACTCTGACGGTTCGGATCCGCCTG
This sequence comes from Amblyomma maculatum, assembly GCA_023969395.1. Taxonomy (NCBI): domain Eukaryota; kingdom Metazoa; phylum Arthropoda; class Arachnida; order Ixodida; family Ixodidae; genus Amblyomma; species Amblyomma maculatum. The sequence goes on from JAJIZL010027793.1 coordinate 3,613, forward strand.
ATCTACTTTGCTTATGCCTTCCATGCCAGTGCTGGCCCCAGCCACGTGGCCCGCATTAGAATGTTCGTCCTTGTTGGTTCCAAGGACAAAGTCGGCCCTTTTTTTTTTTTTCAATTTGAGTAAGCTGTCCAAGCAGTTTCTGATTTTCCGTCCTTAGCAAACGTACTTCATTTTCTAAATCCTCCACACGAGACAATAAACTGCCCCTTTCTTGATCAAATCTATCTAGACGTGCATTCAGTACGCAACACCGACACAAAAAGTCTCTGCCTTCCGCTTCACCTACAGAGTCAAAACGCGTTTCTTTGAGATTAACCTGCGCCTCACACTGAGTACACTTTACCTTCTTTTGATCGCACATCTTAAGCGCTCATCGACTGAACTATAACTATTACGAATTCTTAGAATATACAATTTGCCAAAAGAAGACACAAGAAAAGACTAGCAAACGCGTTAAAAACCAATTCTGCCAATGCCAATAGCCTAGAAAGAAAAATATTTATCTAAACAAGATAGCTAAACAATGAACGCCAAGAAAACCTAGCTGCCGGCACGAAAAACCAGGCCGCTAGGACCAAGAGCTAAAATCTATTCTTTAGGCTGCACCTAACCTAACTAGCTGAAAACGAAATAAAGTTAATAAAAGAAAGAACTCATCTATTTGACGCTTCGGAAGCTCCCGCTGTCGCCAGTCCGTCCGTTTCCGGTAGCCACGTGCAATCGGAGGAGCGATGGAACACGCGTCCGTACCACACGGCTGTCAACTGTCAAACCATTTTTCTTCTGCGCACATACAGAGCCATCTTGCGGCAAACACAGAAGAACCCCTCCTCGCAATGTGCGGCGCTGCCCCGACACGTGGCGCGCCACTCGCCCCTGACGTAAGGCTAGATGAGCCTTACTACTTCTAGGGACTCTAGCCTTACCCTGACGTAAAACCCCTCTATCTCTGGAAAGTAGCGAAATTGTAAGATCTTTGCCGCCGTTTCCCTCTCCCGGCGCTTTCCTCCTCGCTCCTCTACGCTCCCCTCTCCAAAGAGAGAGAGAGGGCGGGTTTTCTGGTTTGTCGTTGGCTGCCGGGCCCCCTGACGTGATAAACACGTCACCACACGTCATCAGCGCGTGCAAAATCTTGTTTTGCTTGTTTTTTATTTTCTCGCTGCCGCCATTAAACTGCCTCGTCGCACCGTTCCTGTGTCTTGCGCGCGTGCAGTTTCGTGCACGCGATACCGTGCTGCTGCGCGTTTCAGTGTTTAAGTATAGAACAGAAACAGAACATAGAATAGTAGAACAGAACGACTGCCGTGCTTCGCTGATTACCAACACGGCACCGGCAAGGTTAATTGAGTTGAAGAACTTTTCACAGTCTCACATGTCACTGACGAACCCATCGCCAGCCGTAATCGAAACCGTAAAAATTGCTGAGAACTTTTTCCGCAGTAACAGAGAGGGTCTCTGTTGTGTAATCGCGGCTATAGCGATAGCGCGATAGCGGTGGCGCGATCCCAGACGGCCATAGACGTCCGACGGTCGACCGACGGACGTCCGTTTTCGGACCTTCGGACATCCGACGGAAGTCCGGTTATGTTCGATATACGTACAGCGGACGTCCGTCGGACTATCGTTCGTGGATCCGGATCGCGTCCCACGGACGTCCGACGGGCAGCCGGAGGCGGACATTCGGACGTTTCCCGTAACATGCTTGCAGGGCCCGCTATTCGTGTAAAAACTTGCCAATAACATTCGTGTAAAGCTCAGCAAGCATGTGCCATGGAAATTTCAGTCACATACTAGTGCTCAATGCCTTTGTCGTGAAAGTAAAGCAGACAATAGAATATGCAACAGGTTCAAGTTTCCTGTTGTCTGCTTTACTTTCACACACAAAGCACTGAACAGTAGTGTGCAATTAAAACTTCCATCAAAGAGGCACATATGCTAGCTGAGCTTTACACAAATGCACCATTCCTGAAAACATGCTAAGTGCATAGGCATACCAGCATGCGAGGTTGTAAAGCATTTTTTTTTGCCTTTATTGCAAAAACTGCATGCATAAATCAGTTCAGTTCAGTTCAGGCGTTCAGTCGTGTCCGACTCTTCGTGACCCTATGGACCATGTCACGCCACGCTTTCCGGTCTCTCACTATCTTCTTAACATCACATAGCTTCATCTGCAATGCCTCGAGAATGCCATCTAACCATCGCGTTCGCTGCCTACCCCTTCTCCGGCGACCCTCAACCTTTCCCAACATCAAATCTTTCTCCAGCGACTCCTCTCTTCTCATCAGATGACCAAAGTAGCTGAGCTTTAACTTTAGAATTTGACCCTCCAATGAGCAGTCAGGGTTTATGGTCGACAATATCGACTGATTTGATCTTCTGGCAGTCCAAGGAACTCTTAAGAGTCTTCGCCAGCACCACAATTCAAACGCGTCAATTCTTCGGCGGTCAGCCTTTTTCACAGTCCAACTCTCGCATCCATACATCACAACTGGAAAGACCATAGCACGGGTTATACGGATCTTGGTTGGCAGACTAATGTCTCTGCTCTTTACTAGGCGGTCAAGGCTAACCATTGCTCTCTTTCCCAGAAGCAGGCGTCTCCTAATTTCATGGCTGCAGTCTCCTTCCGAGGTAATCTTGGAGCCCAAGAACAGAAAATCTGTCACAGCTTCCACTTCTTGTCCATTGATGCTCCAGGACTTGATAGGGCAAGACGCCATGATCTTCGTCTTTTTAATGTTCAGTTTAAGCCCAAACTTCTCACTCTCTTCTTGTACGCGCATCAGAAGTCTCTTGAGTTCCACTTCACTTTCTGCCATTAAAGTGGTATCATCTGCATATCTAAGGTTGTTGATACGTTTTCCAGCAATCTTCACTCCAGCTGAAGACTCGTCCAGACCGGCCTTCCTCATGATGCACTCTGCATATAGGTTAAATAGGCAGGGCGACAGTATGCAGCCTTGCCTCACCCCTTTCTCAATCGGAAACCAATCAGTAAGACCATGCCCAGTTCTGACTGTGGCCTCCTGCCCTTCATAAAGGTTCCTGAGGAGACAGATGAGGTGAATTGGAACTCCCATCTCTCGGAGAGCTTGCCACAATCTGCTGTGATCTACGCAGTCAAACGCTTTCGCATAATCAATAAAGCAGAAGTAAATGGGTTTCTGGAACTCTCTTGCTTTTTCCATGATCCAGCGAAGGTTGGCAATTTGGTCTCTAGTTCCTCTGCCCTTGCGAAACCCAGCTTGCACGTCCGGAAGCTCCCGATCCACATACTGCTGCAGCCTACCTTGCAGGATTTTTAACATCACCTTGCTAGCATGCGAAATAAGCGCGATCGTGCGGTAGTTGGAACAATCTTTGGCACTGCCTTTCTTTGGAATGGGGATGTAAACTGACCTCCTCCAATCCTGTGGCCACTGCAGGGTTGTCCAAATCTTTTATGCATGCATAAGTTAAGCATGCATAAATAGTCTACACTAAAAAAATATCAATGTTAAGGAATGGCATGGTAAAATGCAGGCCAACTGGAGTATTAAGAATCTACTTGAATAATTTTTTTTAATTATCCTTGGCCGTGACAGCTCTTCCCTTGGGGAGGTGGTGGAGGAAAAGGTATTTATTGAAACCTAACATTTCGGAATTAGCGAGGAGATGATCGAGTTCTCTGTGGGCGGCCTCCGCAGGCCGGGATTCCAGGAGCAGTTACTATCCTGTGCATTTGCTCATCAGCTGTTGCTGGTCTTTCAGGCCTTAAATGGAAAGAGCAGGTTGGGCTCCTCCTGCAATAGAAGGCAAAATGAAATTCACGTTATCTGTGCTGAACTTTGATTACACATCTCCAAGGGCAACTGCCAGTTTCTCTCAATTGCTTTTTCCAGATGGCACTGTACGCATGCATCTCCATTCAGAACTGTCACGTACTATATAGAAAGGTCATATAACTGCAGCAAAACCCATGCAGAATAACAAAAGACACAAACGTAGTTTGACCAGAACCTGGCATTCAGTATTTTAATGTTTTTATGTTGACTCTTTGAACATGCCACTCTGACCAAACATGGCATGTTATGCTTACTGCTATGCGCCCCAGCAATGCCCAAGTCATGGAGTGCACATGCAGAGAAACTAAGCATAAAGGATGCTGTATATGAACATAAAGCACAGCCAGAGCATTGCAGTATTACACAGGTACGCATTGGCGGCAGAAACCTGCATTTTGAGCGGTTTAACAGGCAGATTTCTAAAGTCATTGTTCCTGCTCTAAAAAGAAGTGATCAATAATAACATCATTTAAAATTGTTACCTTTTTGTTCTGTAAACTGCACATTTCGCTGGTTTCCATGTACCCTCTACTGAAGACATTCCCTGGGCGTGTCGGGGCTATATCGACATCAACATCTAGGCTACAAGCGTCTAGAAAGCGTCGCCTTAGAGCAGCTGCGACTCAGTAACTTATCTGATAACATGCAAGCTGCTGCAGCAGAATAAAGATAGACATTTGACATGTGGCTAAAGCCCAATGTGGAAGCATAGCCCGCCGCAGTGATTGCGCAGTGTTCATGCTTCTACAAGAGTTAAAAGTAATTTGTTTACCCACAGCGCTATATGTGACATTACAATAGCAAGGCTTATAGTTACACAAAACACAAAAAGCTGACAACCACAAGCTCCTGATGCATTACCGGCAGCATGCAGCATGGATGTTAGCTACTGAAATATGGTTGCATAATTCTGGCAACCAGCTGTGCATGTATGTCATGGATTTCTCAACTACGCACAACAAATTACAAAAAATAATGGTATTTATAAATGCAGCCAGCTGTTCACAAGAAACACTGTAGTGGGCGCCAAAGAAACTGCCCCTGTAAAGGCACCTAATTTGCCCCTATGTAATATCGGGGACAAGTGTGTGGACTACACAAACTGCAATCAAAGCACATAACTTTCACATCGACCAGGAAACTCGGACCATACTTGTAGATGTGAAAGTTGAACGTTAGTTCTTTCATGTGTGCAAGAGAAATAAGGTCACAATTCGTTTACATCGCGATTCTAGTCCAAAATCTACAGACATACTGTCCAGACTTTCGCCCCCGCAGTATAAGCCACCACTTGGGTAAGAGATTAGTAAAAGAAGTGTATAAAAGACATTAGTGCTGTTGGACAGCAATAGCTATAAAAATGGTATTGACATTAGAGTACTACCTTAAGGCGGGGCCTAGGGCATTACAAAAGCAAGAGTTAGTGTCCGCTGGTCCTCATTTGAACGAACAAAAAGAGTGGGGGGGGGGGGGGGAAGAAATCTACCTCAACTACATGTTTTGAGTGACACCAAGCCGCAGTTAGTATTAAAGATATCACACAGTTTTGTGGAAGATTTGGGAGCGCTTTGCTGCTTTCTTACAGGATTGGACCAAAGAGCTCACCATCTTCAGAAAGGCACGTTATATAGAAACGAAAATAGTGAATTTACTGCATCTGGCCACAACAACTTGCACACGGAGAGGAAGATGAACTGAAAATTTTATACATGAATGTACGTATTTACAACAGGTGAAACAATGACCATGATCTATGCCGAAGAGTAAAGAGATCAAAATCTAGCTCAGAACGAGTTCTCCAGGCAGCGGGGCGGTTTCATTAACTTCGGGACTCCGCCCACATTTCTTCTCCCCGATGACAACGAACTCACACATGACTGGCTAACAAACATTTTGGCATGTCTTTCCACTTTCATAAGTTCTTCACCCTCTCCCTAATACAAGCAATGCAAAAGGGACAACAAATTTGTTTCACAACAAACGGGATTTAGAGAATGGACCTCGAAATGATTGGCTCACTAGGTCACATGCCAAACTCTCTCCTCTAGGAAAAAAAAAAGAAAAAAAAAATAGAACCCATCAAAACGGTGTCCCACGTGCGCAACCATTGCCCAAAGCTTGCATCCTTGGCGGCTCCTTTTACAGGGCAATTATTGCAATTATTGGCGTCCGAGTCAGCACCATTGCGGACCACATCAGAAGAGCCAACCCACATCCTCCCGCTCCGCACCATACCGTCACTGTTACACACTTGCCCTTTTTCAACGCCGCCATCTCCCACCATTGTTGACATCCAGGGTTGGAATCCCCAACGAGACCCCACTCAGCGCGCCTGCACTGAATAATTGTCACTTTTATGGGCTCCCCAACAAGGAAGAGGGCCTTACACCCTTCAACCTGACAGTGTTTTTTCTTTGAACGATAAGCAGTTCTTCCAAAAGAGGTGCTCGTTTCAAAGCTGTGCTGCCTCCGGGTGATGGGTCCAGTCAGCGTACTAAGGACCCCTTAGTTGTACACTGTTCGTAAAGCTCCTTAAATAAAAATGAGCCCCCTACATGACACAGCAACGAGAACAAACTGCCTGTCCCCGCGTCTTCGAGTGCGACAGCAAAGTCCTCGGAAGAGGGGACTTCTTTCCCTCTCTGCCTACGTTTCCGTTAAGCACTGTAGCTGCTGTAGCTGCCTCT
>JAJIZL010027794.1:8395-28565 GCA_023969395.1 Amblyomma maculatum
CCCCCCAATTTCAGTCTCTCTCTCTTTTCGCTAGCTGCATTGTATGCAGGTAGTGCAGTTTTGCAAGGAGCTCGCGGCCCGATTAGAGATCGCTTCCAAGCCTTCGTGAAACACCTCCAATTAAAACCGGTAAAATAAACCCGTAAAACCTATAATGTGATACAGCGGCGGTTTAGAAATTCTTGCGGGGCTATCAGGGGTCTGAAAAATTTGAGACATGGTTTGACTCTGCTAACGAAGACAGTACTGTGCGAACGCATCAAAACCTTGACTGGCCATCCATATTTTTAAATTTTTCATACGTATATTCGCGGTGGGCCTCCGAAATGTTGAGCGCGGGCCAAGTAATTATGATTCATCTCATTGACTGCCCGTTCATGTCTCCTGCCAACAACCACCTGCCAGAGGCAAGCTCGTGAGGAAGACCGTGTTATATGGTGTTGAAGTGTTCACCAACGAGGTAGATATAAAGTCCCGCTTCATAACAAAGTCGCACGAACGTTCCTGCATGCCCTAGGAATAGCAGTTTTGGCTGAAAATTTGTAGCCCGACTTTGCCGCTGCTGCCGACTGGGTTACCTGATGGCTACGCACAACTTTATTAACCAGGTTAGGCCTATTGAAGGAGTGCTTTTGCATCTAAAAAGGGGAAACAGCGCAAAAACAGGACGAATAGTGGAGCGAATGACACAGCGCCTTTGTCGCAGGCGCAGTGTTGTTCGTTCCTCTCTTCGTCCTGTTTTGCACTGATCCCAATTTTCAGCAATGTTACACCAGCTAGACCACAAGAGCTGACCCCACACCCCTCGGTACGTGCCCGTTACGGTTTCTCGTAAAGGATCCTAAGGGCAACAGCGTTCACGTGTTTTTTTTTTTGCGCTCCGAAAAGATAAAAAATTTAGGAAAAGAGTCCACTGCCATTCCAAGCCAAAGATCCAGATATGCGGGTGACAAGGACTGCGGATTCAACCTCACTGCTGGCCTATTGAGCATTGGTGAGACGTTCGAACAGCGATAATTGTTCTTCTGCCCTTGCTCGGCATCGCTTCTAGCGTATAGTCCTGTAATCACTACTACATAATTGTCACCGTATGTGGGTAAAATCGCCATGCCAAGAGATTTTTTTTAAGAACTACCTGCTGTGACATGACTGCAAATAAGCAGAAACAAACGTCACAAAATTAGTTTAAATTCGTCCATATCGTTAGAGTTAAGCTCAACATTCATACTGGAGATACCATTCTGGCGTAGAGTAAAGTTATGCTATGGGATGATGACGTGGTGGCGCATGAATAAGACTATGCTTTCTCAAAGCAAAATTGTTTGGGATAGTTTGCAAACTGTTGATAGAGGATTTCTTTTGCCTCGAAAATATAGGCTGCATGTAGCTACTCTGTTTACTAAAATCAATGTTCGCTGTTTATTTCTCACGTGAAGTGAAAGTGGGAAAATTATAAGGTACTATTTGCATTTCCGTTTACAAAAATTCATTGATATTTTGCGACCATTGTATTTCTCGTGTTTAGCTCTGGGACAATATGTTGCTTTCTCATGCTGAACCCTGAAGTATTGTTCCTTTATCCATCTATCTACTGATGGCAAGTATCTATCTACTGATGGCAAGTGATAATTTTGGTAGTTTGAAATTGAAATGCAGTTTATTTTTCATAAGTTTTCTTTTCGAGATCGATGCACGTATTTATAAGCCTCTGCCATTCTCCCTTCTTCTAAAGAAATAGCAATACCTTTTCACCAATTTCAGTTTGGCGCTTTGGATAACAAGAACTTTATTCGGGGCAAAAACTTGTGTTGCAATTAAGAAACATTCATGACCTTTAATTTCACGGCACCCAGCATCAAAAAGGAATTCTTCTAGACTATGCTGCAATCGAATATTTTAGAGTATAAATATATAAAACAAGTCGTTATACTTTTTATAAAACTTACCATACTAACGGACCGGTTATATTTTGAAAAAAAAAAAAAATCCGAAAAGAAAAAAATCAATATTGATGAAAATTTGGTTAGTATTTTCAGATATTAGATGCGAGGTGCATGTATTTTCGGCAATTCAAGACAAATATCACTGTCATCGTTTCTGTACTGAAGAATGAACTGTCACTAAATGAATGGCCTTTCCAAAGTCTCACCTAACCCCACAACGTAAAAGGAGTGAATGCTTCACGACAGACTAAATACAGAAGCTTCTGTTTTAAATATTAACTCTCTCTACAGGTATACTGCGCTTGTATCCGTAATAGAATGAGTTTGCTCTTAGAAGGTACCACAATACATACTAGGTAAAATATATTCTTTCCTTCCCTCTTTCGTTATTCGATTCCTTTCTACAGTGAAACTGGAGCAGAAGCTAAAGGCACAAGGCCTGACGAAGGCTCCTGCCCCAGGTAGCAATTTCAGCATTAAATGCATCATCGAAGTAATGGTTACATACAATATTGTTATCTGCAGTAAATGCTTACAAACTCTGATTAAAAATGGTTGGTTTGGTTGGTTTGCGGGGTTTAATGTCCCAAAGCAACTCAGGCTATGAGAGACGCTGTAGTGGAGGAGTCAGGTAATTTCGACAACCTGGGGTTTTTTAACGTGCACTGACATCGCACAGCACACGGGCGCCTTGCTTTTCGCTTCCATCGAAAAGCTGCCGCCGAGGCCGGTATTCGATTCCGCATCCTTGGGAACAGTAGACAAGGGCCGTAACCACTGCGCCACCCCGACGGGGGAATTAGAAATGCTCGCTTTTTATACAATTTGCATAGAGGATGAACAATTATTTAAAAAAATACAGATATATGTATATACACTCAAATTTACATAGTAGCACACACACAAAAATGAATAAATAAATAAACATATATCTATGCGTACATAGATATAAAAAATAAACACCGTGATATCTAACGCTGCACAGAAACTATTAACTATACATATATACTTTGCTCATTACAGTCGTGGTGGATAGCACGTTTAAGGAAACGAGATGGGGTGGTTTATCAAATATAATTTGACATATTGTTACGTGGCGGCAAGCGATGACAACAGGAGATCAGAGAACAGAGAGAAGATGCCCGATGGTCGTGAGATGATGTTTAATGAATCTGGAAGCGGGCCTAGCGCGCGCGCTCCTGCCCGCGCAATGGCCCTCTTCTTCCTCCTTCGTCCATAATGTGACCCGGGGCCACCGAGCGATCGTCCCGATCGTAGACGAGGAAGTTTACTGATGATTCCATGGTATGATGATGGGCGTGTCTGGATGCTTGAAGAAGAGGAAGAAGTAAGAATAGAACGGTTTGCCGGTACGATGTCTGATGCGTGGGTGATCCGCCTCCCCTGGAGCTCTCAACCATCCGTCACCAGAGTCCATGGGGCCGATGGCTCGAGGTCACGTCGGGCAGCTTGGGCGGGGGTTGCGTGCTCGAGTCCATCGGTTCCTTCGGGTCATTCGGGTCTTTCGTCTTGGTTTTGATTGGTCTGTCTGTTCTCCTTGTCTTCAGGTCCGGGATGGGGGCTAGGCGGTGGTAGTTGGTCAGGTCTTGGCTTGAAGGGCTGGGGCGAAGCTGCTCGGCGATGTCCCTGGGCCCTCGCTCGATGGTCCTGGCTTACAGATAGCGTGGATGCTCCAAGGCGAGGATGGGGATGACGTACAAAGCATCTCCAACCAAATGTTACGTGCCGGCAAGCGATGACAACAGGAGAACAGAGGACAGAGAGAAGATGCTCGATGGTCGTGAGATGACGATTAATGAATCAGTGAGCGGACCTAGAGTGCGCGCTCCTGCCCGCGTCACTGCCCTCTTCTTCCTCCTTCGTCCGTAATAATATTGTTTAAATCTGGGATGTTGAAAATTGAATTTACCTGACACCATGTTAAACAAATGCAGTATCTGAAAATTTAAAGTATGTCGGCCGTAATTAATTCTAGTTACTGCCATTCTTTTTTGTTCCTTCCGTGTCGCCAAAGCGAATATTGTATTGTGCGTTCAGCTTTGCGTTATGTGGTATGTGCGGAGCACTATTTTATTCTTGGTTAATGGGGTAGAACACGTTGACTGCCAGCGGGGTGTTCGAAAAAATGCAGGTTAGTGTATATAGTGAACCTCATGTTTAGAATGACTTTGTTTACAGTTCTGCGCATCAGTGCAAGGACCGTCATCATTCACCTCGGGATGACACGCAACTGGAGCTTCCGGGTGAGATGTTTAGCTGAATATTTTCTGGCTTGCTCTAAAGAAGTCTAAATCATATCATGCAGTTAGTGCTAATTCATTTCAGCAGCTTACAAACAATAAATGAATGGATATGAAATTTTAGATTGTTTGCATTGCCAATATCAGCTCGCAGTTTTGTTGAATACTATGTTTACCAACCTCGGCGCGTTTTAGTTGAGGGGCTAGAAGAGAAAACCCATGCCACGTGTATTATAATTCTTGTTTTTTGGTTCCACAAGCAGCACTAGATAATATCCGGTTCTGTGTACAAAAATCAACATGAGCCCAGGATGTGAGACCAACTTTCGCTTAAAATGTGCTATGTGCCATCGGTTCATTGATGATTGAATCTCCCCATCGGCTGTTCTCCCAGCCAGTATTAAACAGGTGTTTACGGAGAGTTCCGAAATCTATATACGACGTTGGGACCCACTGCTACTGCCATGAGATTGCAGTGACGGGCCTATTGCCGCAGACGAAGATGACTGTAATCACGCAGACAAAATTAAAAATTAAAAGACAAATGGACTCCACAAACTTTTGCCACTTTTTCAGATACCTGGGGAAAAAACTGCGAACTTTGTGATTTTCCTTACACAAGCATGAAGACACGTACATCAAAGAAGGAGAGTTATATGCAATGGGCAAAGCAACTTTGATAAACCTTGTTTTAAGCTCACATGGTGGTGTGAGCGAAGGGAAAAGTGTTTATTCTATATTGCAATTCTAATATCTTAAGTCTCACAAAATAACTCATTTGAATAGCCTATTGAATAGAGATCATCAAAACCTCAAAATAGCTGGCACAGAACAGCGCGAATTTCGAAGAGTGCTTGAAGAATGTAGCTTTTGCTGAAAAATAATTTGAAATGTTTTCTTGATGTAGTTCCAGAAATCAGTTCACCACTCGGCTTTTCAACATAAAGCCATTTATGTTGCATTGCATGCGTTGGTCACTTCAGTAACAAATTCAATAAAACATGGCATTTAGGTTAACTGTTTCATGAACTTCAAAAATTTGCGTAATGCATTGCTTATGGACATTAATTGCCCTCTGCTGCATAGTTTGCTTACAGTGAGTTCCGTTATCTATGTGTGTTTGCTTTCGTGTAATGCTAGTGCTGGTAAAATAGCAGCACGGGCATATTCTATCTTAATTTTCCACCGTCAACTGAGGGCAGGCAAACCCAGATGTCATGGGGCTACCTACATATAAGTGACATCGCCGCACTTTTTTTCATAAGTTGACCTGATGCAGATAATAAACAAATTAAAGCAAAACCAAACGCAAACGCAGTTAGAGAGGTGATAATATTTATGCAAGTTTGACGATGGTGAGTGTGTTCAACATTTCTCTGGAGGCATTTTCTGACCGAAAACAACTCTTGAAAGAAACGGGTGAAATAAGAATACACAGCTCACTACGAATTTATTACGCTTATTAGGAATTGTAGTTTCCTTTTTCGGAAGACTGAATGATGAAGGCGCTACGTATCCAAAATAGTGTACAATCATCCGACAGCGGTTGCTTAGGCTTTAGTACACCGTGATTTATTATTTTATGAAGGGCGAATTTAACATTCCGTGCATTTCGAATAGAGTTTTTTGCTTATGCGATAAAAAAGTGCTGTTTATGACATTCCCCAAAGGGATGAGCATTATAGCATGTGTCATAGTTCTTTTTGAGACCGTTTTCTGTAAGAATTGTTTTTGGTAATTTACCACTAGACCTTTTCTGGAGTTTTGATTTTAGTCGGGTAATCTTTAACCTACGTGCTATTTCGAAAACTTTATTATACTTAATTCGAGAAATTTGAGGTAGCATTTTGCATCGATGGTTGTGCTTTACTATTTCGTAAATACCAATTCATTACTACCCAAGTAGCACAAAGTGGCCTATGAAGTGGGAGGCCCGTGCTGGTTTCAAGGGGCAGCCCATATGGGCCTCATGCGGGATTTGCAATTGGCGCCCAGAGGGGCCCCGCGTGGGCTGCCCAACTTCGCTTAAATTCGTTTCAATTCGTACCCGAGTGGGCAGACAGATTTGGGCTGCTCGAATTCGGCTCAGAGAGTGAGAGTAAACTTTATTTGTTAAACGGAATAGCGTGGGTGTTTTCCTCAGTCCAGGATACCATTGGCCTCGACTGTCTCCCGGGCCCTGGTGAGCAAGCTGTGATAGTCGAATGTGGGCCGCATACAAAAATCAGTAATGGGCCCTATTTTTATACAGGTGTGTGGCGTCTTAATGATCATGTCAGGGAATCCCTACAATACACGAAACATGAGGTTAAGGAATTAAGGGCTGTAAGGAGGCCAGCTCGTTTTGGGCTGGCCCACGTTTTGCCCCCATGGGTTTGATGTTGGCATTTTAGGGGTTGCCCAAGACCCATTATTTATCAAGCGTAAAATATTGAGCACAATTGCCTTACCTGCTATTCTATACTCAAGCACATAAGAGAAATTTATGCCCAATACTACAATAATATGCGGTGGCCCACATTACCCTCTAAATTTTGGTCTGATAGTTTATTTTGATGCTCTGTGTCAAATAAGAATGTTGTTGTTGTTGCGACTGTATAAGGAAAGGAAAGAAAATGCATAGGCCTTGTAATAGCTCAGTAGCTGAGCCACCGAGGATAAATAGAAAAGAAAGTAATAAAGAAGAGAGAGAGAAAGACGTGGGTTGCAACAGCCATCATCCGCCACCGAAGCAGTGGAGGGTGCCATGACGGCCTACAACAGACACAAATCCTGTTGCAGTCCAGCCCCCGACGCAATCAGGCGGCTGTGGCCGACTAGTCTCAGCCCTTAGGGCGAGGATTAGCCACCCATCTCCACCTTCGAAATAATAATGACACAGGAAAGATATGAAGCTAGTTCAGTATCTACTCTCAAAGCGGTAAAGATACTGTAGCACATTTCCTGTCATAATGCCACAATCACATAGTTACTAAAGTAAAACAGATATATAGTTACGGCATAAATATGCTTTGAACAGGTATGTGAAATCTTGAGAAGAGGCAATTAATGACGCGTTTAGCATAAATTATATAAAAAATGCCACCCTTAGAGATAAAATGTAGACGTTTTGAAGAGCAGAGCACGGCTACGACCAATTGGGGAACAATGCGGGGTTCCATAGGCAGCGCAAATGAGGGAAATCTTATTTTTACCGCATAGAATCCGAAAGTGTGTCGCGTTTTCCCGGAAGTACCCAAAAATGCCTGTGTCGGCAGCGTGGTACAAGCCCGCATTCAGCCCAGCCGCGACCTATGGGGGACTTACTTGGCTTTTGAGCGAGAAAGCCTTAATTGGGCTAGCCCATCTTCTATCTGCTTAGGCCCCCATTCGCGTCGCATCTGCCCTAAAGTGCCCCGCAACAGACAGATATGGGAGACACGGGTAGGCCGACTTTCAAGTCCCGCCGCTGCCTACGCAAAAACGTATCGAGGTTTTGGTGGGCAGCCCTATTTGGGGTATCCCGGGTGTTTACTTCATGAAGCCCACGTTTCCGTGACACCTTCCCTCGAGTATCCCTCAAGGAACCCACATAGCCCTCATGCGGGCATGCCTGTTTTTATTCCCGCCGTAGCCCATACGGGATGTATTGGGCTTTTGAGTGGGCAGCCCCATTTATGTTAGCCTTGGGTTTTTCTACATAAAGCCTAATTTTGATTTGTATCTGCCCTAAAATTCCCCACGAGGGACTCTTGTAGGCCAAGTATAGGAATATGTGTTCAGATGACCATTGCAAATCCTCTATAATACCCAAATGCAAAACACAGGAGCAAGCCCAATTTGTGCTTGCCCGCGTGAGCCCTAAAGAGGGCCCTAATGGGTATTATTTTGGTGTCTTCAACCCAACTAGCCCTTTAGGGCCCCACGGAGCACTGTATTGCGGGCTAATCAGGTAAAACCAGAGTTGGCCGTTTAATTCATCCCACGTCTCGTAAGTTCCACTGCAGGAATGCCTCCGTGCTGACCCATTGCCCATTGCCATAAAGAAGAACATGTTTTTGATGAAACTTACTTTTAGTCAAGCGTGTGCGCTCTTTATTACGCAGCACAGCGAGCGACGCACGTGGTACCTCAAGGCACAACTATCATGGTGGTTACATCGCGGTTTCGTGCAAAGGTATAATCTGCCAGTGGCTTGAAGTGGGTTTGTTGTTCGACCCCGAGTAGTTCACACACGAACATTCATTATTTGATTTTATATCATTACTCCACAAAGCACCTTAACACGTATTTAATGGCGGTGTTTTATCTCCCCCTTCAATTCTATTATTTCCCTCACTATTCTTTTTTCAATCTGTCCCTCTGAACTGCCGTTTTTATGTTAGATAGTATATAGGTGTCTGGTAAGTGCAGTAACCAGGAATTTTACAAGGACCGAGCGTTTCTTGAAGGAGTATGAAAAGGGGACGGCGCTGAGGCACAAATGTGCGAAGGGTAGGACCGTTCTGAATGAAGCTTATGCAGTTCCATTGAATCCCATGAGTCATAGTACTCATGAAAGGGGAACAGGTTTGCGGTGCTTACTATCGTCTGTGAGTGTGGTACGTTGGAACTCCTCATAGTCTGCAGATGGCTCTGCATGGAAGTGAGGGCAGCACTAAGAGTTGCATTAACTTCCTTTCGCAGAGTACTCAAGCTCTCGAATTTATCCCCTGCGAAGATTCCACAGTTGGCATGGATGCTCACCTGGCTTACCATTGGCGCCGCGCAGATTACCTCACGCAACGTTTTCGAATAAGCAGAAAACGTCACAAAGATCTCGTGCTTCTTCGACAACAATTCCAGCTTATCCGGGCATACCAGCTTCACCTGCAAAGTGAGGCTTGGCACTCTGCATGCGACCGTCTTGGACAAGTACCGGGCCTATCACAAATATGGCGCATCTTTCGTGGCCTAAATGGCAAGGCACGTGGGGCCCCACTTCTCCGATCTCTTTATCAATGGCAACCCGGCGGATGTTGAAGATGAAGTTATACCCACCTTTTTCCCACACGCCAGCCTAACGCCTCCACCAGCAGTTTCCATTTTTCCAGTCAGAAACCCTGATCCAGACCTGGATCGCCCATTATCAAAAGGAGAACTGCAAGCAGCCCTCGGAAGAGGCCGAGCTCGCGCCACACCCGGGCATGACCGAGGCAGCTGGCAGGAGCTTCGCAATCACGACTCGGCAGCCGAAGATGCCCTTCTCGACATCAGTAATTCTTACTAGCAGACCGGAACGGTACCGGATAATCTCAAGCTTTCTCTTATTCTTCCTATCCCTAAATCTGGCAAAAACCGTCGACTTCCTAGTAATTTGCGTCCAAATAGCCCTGACTTCACATCTCTGTAAACTCATTGAGCGCCTGCTGCATACCCGAATTACTCACTACATTGAATACGTCAGTCCTGGATTTTATGCAGCTCAAGCCGGCTTCCGCCCTAACCTCAGAGCGCATGACTGCCTTTGGCTTTTGCGAAGAGTTCTGAATAGAACTAATCGTAAAGCGCTACATGACTATCTCCTGGCTGTCGATATACACAAAGCCTTTGACAATGTTCGCCATCAGGTTATCCTGGAGGAACCCGCCAAACGCTTTCCTAGTACTCGTGCCCAAATCTCGATCCGCAATTTTTTGACATCTAGACCCATTCAGCTACATGGCAAAGCTCCGGGATGGATGCCCAAAACCTATTACATGGATAGGGGTGTAGCTCAGGGCTCCATTCTCGGACCATATTGTTCAACTTGGCCATGACACGCGTCTCCGAGAATCTGGAAATCAGCACAAGCGCAAGATTCGCCATATATGCCGATGATACGATAGGAGGAAATACGATAGGCGGATGACGGATTTTGGTTAAAACCATGGGGGCAGCTGGAGTTTCCGTAGCGGGGGATGCGTCCTGGGATGCCGTGCTTACTGTGGTAGTCGGTGGGGTGAGCTCGGGGAGATGGCGTCCACAGCGCAAATCCAGCTTTTTCTGAGCTATTTCTCTCTTATATTCTGTTCTGAGAGCACGGGAATCTTTAGTCACCTCCACCAAGATGATACGTGGCAAGTTAATGCCAAGAGATTAGTCCAAGATGACACCGCACACAGCACACAGAAACACAGCAGCGTCAACCGGGCACCAACCGACGCTGTTGAACGTCGTCTTCCCTAGGCCTCACGAGAGTCTTCTTCTTTTCTTATGCGCATGCACCGTCTAATGGGACAATATTACCGCCTGGACTGAGGCAGCGGACTCCTATAGCCGAACATGAGCGTTTGGCCGCTCTTCCACCGCTCACTACCATCGTTACCGAGTCACAGACGCGTCATCGAATACCTCTAGAGAACACTCTCCAAGGGCGTCACCTGCTGGCCTGGGATGAACAGCGTACCGACAGAACACCTGCCTATATGCATCTCGTCCACCTTGGGAGATGCCAGTAGTCACACGCCTCCATCGCCGACCTATAAACCGCGATTTTGTCATTCCCCGAGAGCTCCTCGCTGCCCATCACCGACAAGAGCGAATCCCTGATACGACAGACATATGCACCGACGCATCGATTACAAGCGAATATGCATCTGTGGGCTTGCTATGCGAAGACAACCCTTCCCTTTCAAGCGCTTATGACTGCCACCTACCTCAAGGTACCCCTCTTCATGCTGAACTCCTCGCGATTTGGGGAGCCTTGTCAGGAGCGCCTTGCACCGAAACTGGTTCAATACGTATTCTTACTGATTCCTGTGAAGCTTACAAGGAAATCGCTACTCCGGGTTCACAAGATGCAACAGCTACGGCAATACATCGCCTCCTTAAACGTCACCAACTCGCGACAAGAACTGTTGCTATTCATTGGACCCCAGGTCACTCGGACGAATCAGAGGGCAATGCGGCGGCACATGCCGCGGCTGCCTTGGCAGGTGGGATGCCCAAATTTACTTCCCCACCCCCCTTGATTAATCCTTACT
Source organism: Amblyomma maculatum (assembly GCA_023969395.1). NCBI lineage: Eukaryota > Metazoa > Arthropoda > Arachnida > Ixodida > Ixodidae > Amblyomma > Amblyomma maculatum. Next base: position 19,583 of record JAJIZL010027794.1, read on the forward strand.
TGACCTTGGGCGGGCAACTCACCCCTTCTCTTGCACGTATGCACTATACATGGACCAGTCTTCATAGCCTCAGTCAGCATCGCATGCAGGTGGCCACACCAGACCCACTTTTTACGAGAAAAGCTCACCTCACCCGAAGTCAAGAAGCGTTTTTGAATAAGCTCATTGCCCATGTGGCTTAAACGCCACGTATTATTGCCCGCTGGCGCCAATATAGAGAGAAAATGATTACATGCCCCCACTGTACGACTCTAACTCGCGGCGGCATATCTCATCTACTCTGGGATTACCCTGCTTTTTCTACTGGACGCTCCGAGATCAAACCCTACCGCCAGAACTACCGTTTCCTTCTAGAAATTGATGCTAATGCACAGATGATATTTGCCAAGTATGGCTCGCTTAGTGGCCTGGTTAGAGCAATGTGATTTGAGTGACGACCTAAACAATGAAGATTCTGTCTACTCCCCTTTATCCCCATCCATGGCCATGAGCCTTCGCATTCAATAAAGGACATTCAATCAAGCAATATTTTTTTCAATCTTTCCCTCCCGAATTCCCCTACGCACACAGAGTAGCATGCCAGCGAAATCTAAACGCCGGAAAAATTTTCTGTTTTCCCATTAGAGTCTCTCTCTCTCTCTCTAACAACAATCGTGTTTACCGTCGACGAAAAACTCGCTGCAGATATGAGTGGAGCGCCCAGTACCAGCGTACGTAATGCAGCGGGATCGTTTCGGTAGAAGGAAAAACAAATGTGTTCGTCTGCTCCGCTATATCTGTGCAGGCTAAACATCCCTAGAGAGTCCGCCACTACATCACTATTTTGTTTTTTCAATACCACCTAACCGTTTTGCTTGCAGTGCGTTTATGTGTCCATGGGTATGTGTCGAACACTGCGCTTTTCCTTTTCTCTCAACCGATTTATATTTACTGTTTCAGAGCATAGGCGCTAGAAACACTACCAGACTATCTTGTGCCTTTGAATTGAAATTAAAAAAAAAACGTTTGCAGTTTGCGCTTCTTCAATTGACAATACTTTTTAATGTACACTTTTAACAACACAAGATAATTCTTTATACTGTTCTGAGCCTAACTATGACACCTACGGTTGTCCTGTAGCATTGTGTGGACGGACCCGTGACAAGTGTCGTTCTTTCTCCCACTTCCTTTCCTTCGTTCTCTATTTTCTGTTGTGCCGCACAAGGCAGCGGAGGTGGCTCCGCTTTAGAGCCAATAGCAGGCCCATGCATTTTCTGTTCCTTCTTCCTACAGTCGCAACAAGAACAAAACACATTGCATCTGCCACCGCCTCGGTGGTACACAACGGCTGTTGCCGCCCGCATACTTCTCTCTCCCTCTTTTTGTTTACTTTTTCTGCATATCCTCCTCTGTCCGCACGAGGCCGCGGAGGTGGCTCAACTACACAGCCAGTGGCAGACCCGTGCATTTTATTTTCTTTCTTCCTACAGTCGCAAGAACAACGGACGATGTGGGGACGGGGATTGAGTTGAAGAGGGTGGATGCTATTGGCCTTATGGGGCTGGAAATAGTACGCCTGCCACCGGCGGTTCTACCTGTTTTAGGCCGTTATTGCACCCACCCCCGCTCTGGTGGACAACGACGGCCGTTGCGACTCACATCTTTCTTTCTCTCTTTCTATTCTTTTTCTTTCTTCGTTATTCTCTCCTCTGTCCGTTCGAGGCAGCGGAGGTGGCTCAGCTAGAGCCAGTAGCAGGCTCGTGAATTTTATTGTTCCTTTTCCTACAGCGGAAACGACAACGAAGAATTGGAGTTAAAAATGTAGAAGTTAAATGTATTCCTCCATTATTACTGTTACGGCATGCAGCATCGAGAGATGAAGAAGACGCGCTGGTGTGTTATGGCGAAAAAATGACACCGAATCCAGGCTGGGTTAGTTCTTGTGGTCTGGACTGTTTCAGTTACACTGCTGAGAGGACCCTCCCATTGAAGGAACAGAATCACGCGCCAGAGCGTCGTCTGCTCGAGTACTCTTACGGGAACTGGTTTGGTATTAGGCGACCCTGGCAGTTGCGGGTACCTCCGTGCACTTTCCCCTAACATTTATTAGATGATTCCTGGGAATACTTGAACAGCCAAACCTGAATATCCGCAGTCGCCGCATTACTGATAACATTATGCCGTCTGACACGACACCCTCTATAGCCGCACAACCAGCCCTCAGCGTCGTCATAGCGCAGCCTCGTGATCCAGCCCCCTTTTTCGGCAACGTCCATGCGACGCCGAAGAGTGCCTCGCTATGTACGAGCGTGTCAGCAAGCACACCCATTGGGACGTGACCCCTATGCTTGCGAACGCCATTTTCTATCTGGTGGGTGCGGCACGCGTCTGATTTGAGACGCATGAAGACGAACTCATATTCTGGGATAGGTGGAGAAAAGCTCCTGGGTCTATTCGCAAGCCGATCGGACGCAAAGTCAGCGCTAAAAATGACCTAGCATTCAGAGCCCACTCTTCGACTAAATTATATTGGTCTTATATTCAAGACGTTCTGGCCTATCCCACAAAGTGAAAAGCACCATTTCCGAGTCCTACAAGGTGGGCAACATAATAAAGGGAATGGTAGACGATGCTTTTAAACGCCTGCATTTGCAAAGACTATGACGGTAGATCCAGTCCTCAAGGTTTGCAGGCAGTTTGAACAAGCAAGACACCGTCGTAACATTCCCCGTTTTACCGCTAGCCAAAGGCCGCTTCTAAGTCCTCGTGTGAAGATTTCCCAACACAGCAGCAGCTGTCTCATCCATCCATTTTAACGAGGATCGTCCGCCGAGAGCAAGAAGCTATAGCATCCGTTGCGCACACTCTTCAGTCGGCAGGAGTTACTATGGCCCTAATCCAAGCCATCGTTTGCCAGGTGTTCGCGAATGTGAGCCTCAAGGCTAACGTGAACTTCACCTCTGAGCAGCTTTCCACACAGCTCTCAGTCCAACTTAACGTTCCCGTCGTAGCTGCTGTGGCCCATAGTGCGGCTATCTCAACCCCGACCCGTTACCGCTACCGCCCCCAGGCAAATGGCCCACCTCACCTGACCGCCCTTTCTGCTTTATCTGCTCCCGTGTAGGTGACATCTATCGGAATTGCCGCAGCCGTTGGGTAGTACCACCTAATCGAGCTTGCTACTATCATCATTGCAGTAACGACTGCGGCTTTCATCCAAACTAAGGGTGACACGCCCTCCCGTGACTTCAACTCTGTGGCCCCACGCACCTCTAGCCCTAGCCGCTCGCCGTCTCCCCAGAACCACCGGCCTCGCTCGCCACAACTTCGCTGTTCTAAGCCCCCTGTTTCTCTGGCTCTCATACGGAAAACGAACCAATGCACCGCGCAGAGGTAGCGCTGCATTGATGACCCGGCCTGAAAATCCTCTGCTGATGCTTGCGCATAGCCGAAACCTTTTATATATCTGTGTGGAAGGTGTCCTTGTGTCCCCCTTGGCACTGGTGCTCAGATTCCTGCATTAGCTCTTCGTTTCGCCGTCGTCTCAAGAATTCCATCATACCCGCAGCTTCGTCAGCCGTTGTTGTCGCCGATGGAAGTGTCGCTGTTGTCTGGTGAGTGTGCACTCTGCTCGTTAATATATGCGGTCGCTGTGTCCCTGTGCTATTCACTATTCTTGACTACTGCCCTCACGGTGTGATCCCAGGGATCGACCTTTTACCGGCCCACTCTGCCCTGATTGATTTCTCAAATGGCCTTCTTCGCTTAGACTTGCCTTTCTGTTCCGAAACCACTAGTATTTAGCCCCGCCTTCGATCCATCGGATTTGTCTACCGGCCGAATCACCATTGATGTTCTGTTGCTACCGTTTCCCACACTTCTTGACAGCACATACGTCACTTGCCCAATCACCGATGTTGTTATCACCAGACCAGCATACTCCCTTATTCCGTAGTGACTGTTACCGCTAACCTCAACTGTCTTGTTGACCTTAACCTTAGCCGTTCGACAAATGTTTTAACCCATGGCATAGCACTCGCTGATCTGTTTTCATTGGCTGACTGCGAAGTTGCTGCCCTGACGCCTGTGTGTCTTTGGGGAGCACATATCGGCTTCTTCCCATTCGAATATATTTTCTGGTATGATAGCAGCATATTTGCCACATGACCAAGCAAGAGCTTTCTCTAATTTTTCGCTTTTGTGCATCGATATATTTAATGCTTTTGGGGTCTACCAATGGGAAAATATCTGTTGTGACCCATCGCATCAATATATGTGAAGCGAGACTCATGCCTCCATTGCTAAGCGGCACGTCATGCGAAGGAGGTTAACACGATCATGGCGAGCAACATTATGGAGCCTTCCTGCAGTCCCTGTGCGTCACCTGTTTTTTTTAATCAAAACGAAGGATCAAAGTTGGAGATTTTGTGTCGACTGTCGCTACCTTATTCAGATAGCAAAGAGTTGTTTATTCTCTTCCTAGAATTGACGATGCATTTAACTGCTTGCATGGTGACAGCTATTTTTCTCTGGTTTTAGAAATGATAGACTGCGCCGCATGAAGTTATTAAACAGATGTGTGTGCAATGAAAAATCAAAAAGCAATGCTAAGGTCCAAATAATGTAGACGCCATACGAAATAATCTGCCTAAAATATCACACGACACAGCGTAAAAGAGTTGCTCGTGGACGGCAAGCGGAATGCACAGACCAGCGATCGGCACTATGTTAGTGACATAAATACGTCCACAAACAGCGAAGGAGTCTTGATGAAAAGACTCAAAAGAAACAAACGCAGTGGCAACCAGTCAAGCGAGAAGAAATACGGGGGGAAGGGAGATCAAAACTCTTTGAAAGCCAAGTGGGATACCATTAATTACACTTGTTTTGCTCATGATTTAACTATTTTTATGAATGTTTTTTTTTCTGTGTGTCTCGAAGTTTAAGTATCGTGCGTTCCCTTTCTGCAATAGTTCCTGTTTGGCGGCGCAAGTATTGCGAAATTTTTCTTTAAGATATATGAAGTAACACTGACTAGAGAAGCATAGTAGCCCTTAAAGAAGCTTGTAATTTTCCGGCTGACAGATCTTACCTCTTGTGAATAACTTTTTTATTCCTCTCAATTTATTGCAGGTAATATTCGTGTCAGCAATGTGGTGTGCGTTGCTAAAGTTCGCTACGCTTGAAGAGCCTGAAGGTATGCTCTCCGTACGTCATTGTAGCAGTTTTCCTTTCAACTATCTATTTGTGAAGCTCTTCGATTTCTGGTGCTTGAAATGAATGTCCGTGCTGTTAAAAGCGCAGTCTCAACAAAAACACCTCCCAATACAAATGGGAGGAACGGCACACTGTGATGACAGGGTAAACGGTATTACCGTTTCCCAGAACTAATTATTACACACTAATTCACAGCACTGGTGCAGTGCCCTATATATCTTCCTTTTCATTTGTGTTCGATGTAATTATAATGATTTGGTTCGTGGTAGGAGGTCCGTAGAAGATCGAAGGGGAAGTCAGTAGCTTGAGGCACTCATTAAAACAAGCCTACAGGTGGCTAAGCCAAAGAAGACATGGGAATTCTTATTTTTTTCTTGCCGCTGATCTGATTCTGGTCACTTTAGGCTGATTGGTAACTGAAGGCAAATTACAAGGGTGCGCAACGCGCCGCTGGTGGGGAAAACAATTATGACCTCCGAAATGCGTCTGGTGTATTAAGCCATCGTGTCTCTGGGAACTAGTAGAATCGATCGTGGTTTCGGATGAGATAGCTTTCTTGGAATCCGTATCAGTTCCTCCTAGCATATCTGAACTTCTAATCGCTTGGAAATGTTGGAGAAAAAGCTCCCATTACGTCATGTTTCTCTAAGGCCACCGACGGAAATATGTTTGTCTTCAAGCCGGAGGAGTGCTAGGGGTGTCTCGAGGCGTTATACTCCGTGTCTTGCCACTAGCTTAAAAGTAGAGGGAGCATTGGCTGAAGCGGTTTGTTTCCAACAACTTCTGCAACCGCTTCGACGGACACCAGCCAGTTTCGTTTGCTATAAAAAGAATCGTTCCAAGAATACTTATTAGTCGCCCCCCATTTCCTCTTTCTAGCCACAGAACTGCCTGAACATGAACGTGATTCCGCATTATGTTTGGGAGGTTAGTTCGCAGAGAGGGTACGCATGGAATTGAATGCTGATACTATTACCGTTCAGGAAGAAGGTATGCTCTCTAGTAGCCCCTGGTTGCTGGAATTTATGCAGAGACAAAGTGACCTAGCTGGGAAACTTGCGTACTTTGAAAGGATACAAAATTTCAGTGTTAAGTTGAGCACGTCCCAACGCAAACAGGAGCATTACGGTTGCTCCTGACTAGGGGTAGACATTGGTTGCCACCCATACCCACCGCAACTAAAGAAGCTGACTCGCAATTAGCCACGGAATGGAAACATTTGTTGTAAAAATGCGGTCCTTGTCATTTTTTCCCTTCACTTGCACACAGAGCACTGTTTAACTTTTTCGCATTTCACCTTACGCATGCAATCTGCCAGACAGAGAGTGTTTATGTCTTTTTGACGCGCATCTATAGTGAAAAAGCCTGAGTCACAGTAACCTCATACAAATTTTTATACTAAACTGGTACAAATCTCATATCATCTCGTACAAATCTCATTTAGCGTATGAGAAATATATGAGATTATATGACACTTCTGCGAGTTCAGTACGAGAAATCTGTATAAGGATATTGTGACTCATACTGTTGTTTTCACTAGGAGTGGCGCCAATGCCCCGTTTTCACTTTCTCTGGCAGGAATATGGTGTTCTAAAGAGTCTGAAACGTTCTCCAGTGTTTTTCAGTGTAATAAAACATTACACCATCAAATGAGCACGCTTGAAGGGAAATTACCAACTCCAGCTTAAGGTTGACTATGCCGTCAGCTGGTTCTAGCGAAGCCTGCGTTGTGCTGGCTAAGTGTCCCTGACGTCCTTTTCTAGAATCGTACCTCATATAAATGTGAAGATGCTAGACAGAAACACATATAGTTTGATTTATCTTCCACTTTGTTACGCCATTAACGAGTATTTCTTATAAATATACGTAATCTGGTGTTGCAGGAAAAAAAATTAATGGAATTAAATAAAATACACCAAGTGCATACCACTACAGCAAAGTTAAAAAAATATACAAGGAACGTATTTCCCCGAATTTTCCTGTAAACGCATAAAACCATATATATTGTACCTCTTGCTATCAGAACAATTAATCGACGCATCACAGATATGTTTAAGAATCATGCCAATGTTTTTAAGAACAATTTTGCTGCTAATAGGTTAATGTTTCTTCCACCTATTCTTTCACCGAGACCGATAATGCCGGATGCTTTCAAGAGGATGTTTTGCGTGCTGTTTACGGTACGCTTTTTTCGATCTTGGGCTGCACTAATGACTTGAGAAATGCGTTTGCTTAGGAGGAAGGAATTGTTTTATTTTTGCGTAAATAATATTTTTTTACTACTGCTTCTCTTCGACGTTCTCGGTACAGGAATCTCGGCTTACGAGTCCTGGATTCGTCGCATAAAAATATCGTCCTAATTACTGCACTGAACTGAAAAACTAGTCAGATTCATCATCATAACCGAGTTTCTGTCGTTTTTTCCTCCATAATCTGTGGTTCGCAGTCCAAAAAAAAAAAATAACCCCATCGCTGAACCCGACTCGGAAGCAAGTATAGTCCATTTTTCTACAGGCATCGAAGGATTCTTTTTCATCGGGATGCGCAGCAACTGCAATTAATTATGAATAGGAGTAGCCTGACATTTAGTTTTTGCGAACTGATTACTCTACAACTGGACGCGAAACAGTCCACAGGACAGTTGTTACTCACACAGCAAATGTATCTACGCAGTGGCAGGTGATCACTGCAGGAGGTTTTTTGTTTCCTCAAGCAATCAATTTATTTCTGCATTATATGATACAGCGGGTAGAATACGTTGTCTAAAAGCAGCGCGCATAATTCAATATTTTTGCTGAAGCGTGCTACCCTGTCGTAGACGATGCGTTCGAATATATAAAGTTCCGTGATAATCCGAAAATTTTATTCAGAGATATCATATACCTGGGACACACTTGCAATGACTTGCTAATCTTCCTTGTGGGGAGCGTCACTGATGAGACAGTAATGCGTGCCTTCGTAGAAATATACCATATAGAAACAGAGACAAAAACTTCGCTAAATTTTTTCTACACCGCCTGTGTAAATTGGCGGCCCCACTAGCGTTGGCACTTAAGACGCTAAATGTTCACCGATATAAAATGCAGCTGGTGAGAGCGCATTCAAATCTCCTAAGACGAATGCAGCATTTGACGACAAGGGCATGAATAGTCTAGATGAGCCTGTAAACTCTGTAATACATTTCTAGAAGAAAGGAGCAAAGCTGAAAACATGTGGCACGTCAATTGACACTTATCACTCATACTATCAATGAATTTATGAATCTAATGTGAAAGTTTTCATACATTATTAGCGAGGAAAAAGACAAGCACACAGCTAACTACCACGGAATGAGCAAAACTGTGATGAGCAGCGTGGCGTGTCACTTCACTGGAATGCGTCCTGTGCAATGAGAGGGACCAAACATCTATTGGCAGCCGCTGTAGTAAGTCGACTACTAGACTATCGGGGATAAAATATGCTTACCGATATCTTCGGAGTCTACCTGTATCTCTTTGAGGCTCGAGAACAGTAAAAATCAGCAGTGCCTACGCAACAATTTACTAAATGCTCGTGGGAGATAAATTAAAATCGACCGAAGTTTACTGCTAGCGGGTTACACTTGATATCAATATATTTAAACTCTCCTCGAAAGGCTTTGTGCCATGTAGTCTGCAAGCGAAGAACGCCCTTTCAAAAAATAACAGAATTCTGTTTAAATACGATAAATATTCTCAATGGTAACATCTAAAGGCCGTCCTGTAATACTTTTTTAAAGTCTTTAGTTTGCTTGTTATGTATTATTTTC
>JAJIZL010027794.1:38565-68827 GCA_023969395.1 Amblyomma maculatum
TAGCTGTCACCCTGGTTTGTCGCTTTATTTAAAAGAAAGAAAGGCACATACATTGGATGAAATGATGGAGCTCGCAGACCAGTATTTGAAAGCCCAGGGAGGCGAAAATTTGGGCAAAATTGTAAATTTGGAAACCCCTCGAAAGCCCGAATTCCGACAGACACAACCTATTGTAAAGTCACCCCCGAGGTGTTATCTCTGCGGACAACTAGGCCACATCGCACCCAACTGCCGCAAACTCGCAACCAACAATCCATCCTCGTGTTGGAAATGCGGACAGAAGGGCCACAAAGCAATGTCGTGTCCCGACGCTGACAAGGCAGCACCGCAGGCGGCATGCGCGAGGACTCCGTCAGAGTCAGAATGTCGCCTGGAGGAAGAAGATGCCGATGGCTTTGTTGAGCTTAAGAACGGCAGGAAAGTCCGCGTGGTGCACGACCTAGAGGAGGAGGAAGCAGAGAAGGTGGTTAATCGGAAGAAGGACAAGAAAATCCGGGTGGTGAACACCGTAGTACATGCACAACTTGGATCTGCGGTGAATCGGATGCCGGTTTCGAGGGGAAAGATAGGAAGAAAATCAGTTTCTGTGCTACGAGATACAGGTAGCAGTGCCGTAATTATTAAACGCAGTTTGATTCATGAGAATGATCTGACTGGCGAGAAATGCCCTGTGAAGCTAATTGACGGCTCAATTCAGCTGCTACCTGAAGCAAAATTGGAAGTGCAGACGCCATATTATTCTGGAAAACTGACAGCCCTGTGCATGGAGCGTCCTATCTACGATTTGGTGTTGGGAAATATCAAGGACGCAACATTTCCCGAGGATCCTGATCAAAGTCCCGCGCCTGTGCGCTGCAAGGAATCTAAAAAGAAAAAGGCAAGGCGAGGAAAGCAAGGCCATGAGAAGCCGGAAGAAAAGCCTCGAGACAAGAATAAGCAAAAGGAAGCACCTCAGGAGGAAACCGAAAAGAAAGAGACGACTCAGGAAATTAAGCCAGAAATGCCTAGGCCTTCGTTGATTCAGGTAGCCCAAGTGTTTGTCCTACTTATTGGGGCGTTACTTGGGATATTTCACCTTCAGCAGAAGGAACACCGGTGCCTAGAAAAGAACACTATTACAGTGATTCTTTTTGTTGGACTGTGCACGTTGGCACAGGTTCCCGTATATCCGTCGGCGCTACTGGTTATAGGGGGCAATTATTGGCACACATTGGTTGTGCGATTTGAAAGAGGATAAGTCCTGCCTCAGGGAATTTTTAGTACCCCGATCGGAGAACATAGAAGCGTCTCAAAATGCGAGAGCCTAGAGCGAAGGCAGAATCTCTGGCGGACAGAAGCGTGTCACGCACTGATCGCGGGCTGTAATTACGCTCAGAATTTAGGTTCGTGCGCTTCGCATTTGAAAAGCTGTGTGTTGTTGATTCTTATGTGTATCTGACGACAGCGTGGTGCTATGTTTGTGAACATCATGGCATTGATGTGTGAATTTCGTAATGTGTTATTACAGTTTGTGAAATTTGTGCAATGTGTGTGATATGGTCATTTGCCCCATATATTTGTGAGCGCATGCATGTGCGCGCGATGTTCGTGGTTGTTGTGAATATTGTGGGACAATATTCTTTAAGGGAGGGGCAGTGTCACGAAATCGGCGCCCATTTTCATCAAGCCGGTACGGCGCGAGGCCCGCACGGCGTCGCGTGGAAGGCATGGAGAGAAAAGCCCCCTTCCCCGCGCGGGAGAGCGCGTAGCTTTGTACGCGTTGCCGTGACCCTCTTTCCCATTGCCCGGGGAGGACGGTGGTTCATCGGACTGGAATCAGCCAGAAATTTCCAGCATGTTCTATGGGACCTGGCCAATGGCGACGCGCGGCTCGACGGGAGGAAGAGAGAGCGCTATAACCTGCGAAGCTAAGTGTGTGTGCGGGCTAGCTTTGACGCGTGCTAACAAACAGACGCGGCGCGCCCTATTTAAAGAGACCGCGCCGTTTGAAGAGTCAGTCAGCCAGTCAGTCAGTTCGTCAATGTTTTGCGACGTGCTCGCGTGTGTTTCGGCTGGACTCCCGGGGATCACCCGCTGCTGGCAAGCCCACGGACTTTCAAGGGAGCGGCGCTCGTCTCGTATGGCGGCCACATCGTGACTCTTGAGGCGTCGGACTGCAACAGTGCCCGGTGAACAATTTGGCGTTTGTTTATGTAACTCTCTCGTGTTTGATCTGTTGTAAAGTCTGTGTTATTGAATCATTCTGTAGTTGCATGCTTAGCGTTTGTATTCTATGCACCTCTCGTCTGTTGTATTTCAAGTGATCTTGTGTATTCCTTTGTATCGTCTCTTGCTGTGCATAAATTGTGTTTTGTTTGTTACTTCTGACTCCGATCCTTACTCTGGTTTGAACCGGCGACAGCTGGGCACCAAACGGCCACCCCCTTCTGTCACTACTAGGTAGCTGAATTCCGGCTGAGCTTGCCACGCAGGTCGAGGGCATCTCCTTAGCGACCGGAACAGCTACCCCCACTCACTCAAAGGGTGTCTGGGAGTGTGCGCACCGTTAAGGGCGCATCGTTAATAATACCCCCTAATTATTAACGGGTGACATTTGGGAAACTAAAGTTGTCTTTGCACCTCCATAATTTTAACCCCACAGTATAGTCTATTCAAGATAGAACTCTCTGGAGACCTTTTTTTTTATGTGAGCGTGGGTTTCGCTGACACTGAAATCGCTATGCGAACATGTCATCGGACCCCCATTGGAGAAACGCTGCTCCAGCACTCACTAGAGATCTTATGATTCCGTATGTATGTCACATCAGATGGATTCATCATTTTTTTTGTTTCTCTGTAGAAACCCGCTGGATGCAGCCATCTTTGCGACGGAGCTCCCGAGATCTTAGGCGACAACACGGAATGTTACGTATGTACTATAGCACTTCTCACCCTGAACTAAGGTCTTGAATTTGTAAAGAAATTGGGAAAAGGGTCAGATTTAAGAAATATTCTTGTATTACCAGCCTGCGCCTGCGTGTACATAAATATTGAGTTCATTACCCCCCACACTAGCGATTGCACACGTTACGTTCACTAGGATTACCATCACTAAAAAAAAGGATTAGCTTTCCTCTATTTCGTTTCACTGCGAGCTACCAAGCTCACATGTTATACTAGTATAGAGAGCAGGACGAAATGATGTATACAAGCCGCCACAAGGACACAGACCGAGAGGCATGCTAACCGCCGACTGGCGTTCCTCTCTGTCTATGCACCCTCTGGATAAGTTTACTTGTAATTTTGTACCAAACCCATTGCGCTTAAATGCGAGCGATATGACGCAGAAGCAGAATTTGGGTAATGTTCGGCAAGAAGTAAAATAATGCTCCAATTTTGCCGCCTTATGCGTTCGAAGTTTTTAAAAACTGATGTTGGCCCGTAATGCCTGTGATGTACTGACAAGAAGAATTTCGGAACCGAAGCATATACAGCACGTCATCAAGTAAGACGCATGATTAAGCGTGCCTGCGTTTGTCCTTATTTCTCCAAACTATATAGAGCTACTTCAATAGTACCACTAACTCCAGCTTATATTTAGGAAGTAATTAACATTGAAATGATTGCAGTGATTTCTCCGACCATTCTACCTCGATGTTTTACAGCAGTGGTTATCTGCTGCTGAGCTTAAATACCTCAGCCAGCTGCGGATGTGGAGATCCTATTATGACCGAATCAAAAGGCTGTTTCTCAACCAATTCTGAAATAGCGGCGTTCTTAAACCAGGTTTTACAAAGGCAGAGAACTTTCAAGTGCGGAAGAACTCCAATCTGAGCACGGCGAAACAGTCCTACAAACGTAAAAGTCATACAAGGATAGGATATGCCATAGCAACGTTAAGCTCTTCATTGCGTCTAAGAGAGCTACACTACTTGCAACTGATACAACGACTGTACTGCACAGCTCTACACAATACCTAAAACTATACCACATACCAAAATAACATATATTTCATAAATCCACTCTGCAATTATTCTTGCGAGGAAAGTTTACAGATGAAGTTGTAGCGATATTACCTAGCTTTATGAGGCAAATTTCAGCAACTGCTGCAAAGGCTACTGCCTTATCGGTTCAAAACGGAAATCAGAAGAGTTTAGCGGCTTATAAAATCGTTTTGAAACCTTCACCGCTCTTTTACCAACGTCAGAAACGCAGTGTACGTTTAAAATCTTTGCAGGACGGTACGTGGAGGCTATTTTACATTTTTAAACAATATGCGCATATTATAGAAAAAGTATAATGAATATTCATGCCCTGCAATCACTATCTGAAGTTTTCGCCTTTCTTGTCCGGCGTAATTAAATTGTTATCTAAAGGACACTCTTGTAAAGGGTACATTTTGGTGACACCCTTCGTTCACAAAAATACTAATGTATTATCTGAAATGTGTTTCATAGAATACCACGTTTAAAATTTCGTAATGTCGAAAGTTTTTAGATGGTAAAAATTCCTTCAGGTGTGAATTGTTCAAGTAGTTTGCAATCTAAATAACGTCTGTAAGAACACAACAATGTTCGAACTTGTGTAGTTCGCCGAAGATATGAAAGAGGTACAATACAGTTTCAATAATCTAGGAACTCGACACATACCAATATGTTGAACATATCGCGCCACATTGTTCATCAGGCCAAAAAGTAATGCATGGGGAAAGGCCGTCAAATGTTCCCTCCCTCACGGACTTTACTTTCAACTGTGCCGCTACAGCGATCTCAGAGATATTTGTAAGCGGTGTGACCAATACTCTGCTCTGCCGCGACTCATTTAGCTTCGTGCTGCCCTAAATGGCTCTAAACGGCATTCAAAGGCAGGTCATGTCGGTCTCCCAACGTCTGATGCCTGTATTGATCAGTAATAAATGTGGATCATGTGTTTATCATGGGTACTGTATCATGGCCGTGTTTTATCTCCCCCTTCAATTCTAATATTTCAATCACCATTCTTTTTTCAATCTTTCCCTCCCGAATTTCCCTACCTACACGGAGTAGCATGCCAGCGAAATCTAAACGCCGGAAAAATTCTCTGTTTTTCTATTAAAGAGTCTCTCTCTCTGTATCACTGCAAAGCGATAACTATGTATTTTTCAGAATGTGACTGAGGAAGTAGCGAAACGTATGACACCGGGCCTCAAGTACTCCTGCTGGCTAGGATGGTGCATTAAAGGAGAATGCAAGCGAGACAACAGGACGGAAGTGTGCTACAGGGGGTTTGAGAGAGATTACACAGAAGCTTAATAAACTTTCTATGCGGGAGATTACTTCTTCAGAAACTGTAGCTTAAGTCCTCGCTTGAACACATACTAACCGCAAAATGTTAAAACACATATATTTTGTAGTAATATTCTAAGAATACAAATACTAAATGGTATAGGTTTGTGTAAGCTTTTACTCGTTTCAGGTTTGGAAGAGGGTTACATAAATCTCGTGAAATTCCTTTAGAATAGTAGTAAGCGTCAGACATTAACTACCAATGCATGAAATGTTTCTTGCCACATAACATTAGTTAAGCGTTGCCTTTTTTGTGTCAGTGTTCACTAGCTAGAACAGACTTCATAAAAATATTTCCTTGCAGAATTGTTTTCACTGCTCTGTACAAAACTACCGAAGGCTACTCAGAACTTGGCTTTATGACTAATTTTTCTAAGTGTATGGAGCTGCAAGCAGCCTCCGTTAGCCACGCGCAGCCGCTGCGTCTATAAACCGCATAAAAATATTTCCTTGCAGAATTGGCTTCACTGCTCTGTACAAAACTACTGAAGGCTACTCAGAACCTGGCTTTATGACTAATGTTTCTAAGTCTATGGAGCTGCAAGCAGCCTCCGTTAGCCGCGCGCAGTCGCTGAGTCTATAAACCGCAGTTCCATACGAAAATCGTTGCAAATAGCGGCACTTGTATTTAACGTTTAGCATCTATGCTTAAAAGCTCTATGCGTTCAACTCATCGCCTTTTGCAGTGAGACTCCGATTTTCTTTATGGCAAGAAGACATGACTGCAAGAAATTACTACTCCGCTACCTTTTTCGACAGCGCTCTAATATATATAGACTAATAGACGATATGTGAAATACGGAGCGCCATGTTCAGCGCTCCGAGAACTACGCCCGCCATGTTCACTTAGTCACCAAAATGAAACCGCTGCCGTGTGCTGGGTAAACATAGTGACACTTCTTTTCAACAATTAAGACCGGGTGCAGCGTTACGTTTTGCTAAGCCCTCTGTGACAATATTACGATGCATTTGGGGAACAGACACGTATCAACTTTAAGTTACTTTCTTTTTTGCTGAGCGCGAACTTTAACCAAACGTAGTTCGAGCTAACCCCCGTTAACATTCTGTTCAATAAACAGCGTTTACTTCTGTGCTTATTTTCCACAAAACTTTGCAGGCTTTCCGCATTAAAAATACAAAGCACCATGCGATATTCCTTATCTCTGAACGAAAAAGGAGTCAACTTGCATGTTAATGTTTCGGCAGAGCATATTTGCCCAATCCGAAAAAACACACTGAAACGTTTCTTTTTTTTTTTTTTTTTTCAGTCGGCGTACGCAGACGCCGGCGCTGCTCAAGCTTGCAGTCCAGCCGCACAATATACAGGCAAATCGGGCCATATGCTCTCAGTGCACTCGAGCCACAAATCTCGATTGCTAATGTAACGCGCATATTTGCTTAGTTCGCTACGTCTTCAGTGAAAAAAACAAAAAATGAGTGGAATTGTTTCTCAGCGTTTCTCCAATTGCTATTCACTCCCTCAAGTTCGTTCAAAAATGTTAATGAAATGTTTCTTTTTTGCCAGACTAGAGAAACGCGTATGACAGTAAGTTAAAACATCTGTAACAGTCCAATGTTATTATTTTTGCGACAAGCAGCGACGGCTTTCTCCACAACAAAGCCATTAAAGTTTTGTGCAGCCCTTGTAGTCAACAAATTAAAAAATAGGAAGCCATCAACTCATCACACCTAGCAGTTAATATTTATTTAGCCCAAACAGCAACTACCATGTGCAAAATATTGCGTGTTTTTCACGCTAGTAGAACAGGTCGCTACAACATTAAACTGTAAATTAAATCAAACAAAAAACTGTGATGTTGTTGAAAATATTGCAAATAATATCCACCTTTTCCTTAACCGCACAACCCAACAAAACGAACTCATTGGTTTTTGTAACTGTGACGCTGAAAAGCCCGTATGGATCTCATGTTTCATTTGGTTTGGTTTGGTTTGTGGGGTTTAACGTCCCAAAGTGACTCAGGCGATGAGAGACGCCGCAGAAATTTTGACAACCTGGGGTTCCTTAACGTGCACTGACAGCGCACAGCACACGGGCACCTTGCTTTTCGCCTCCATCGAAAAGTGTCCGCTGAGGCCGGGATTCGATCCCGCGTCCTTGGGAACGGTAGTCGAGCGCCGTAACCACTGCGCCACCCCGGCATTTCTTTTTTCTTTATTGCATGGATTGGTACAAATACATCAGTAAAAGATCGTGGTTGTCATGGCCCTTGGCTGACAACCGTGTCTAATGGACTTTCATTACTACAAGTTCGCCCATCACTCAAGACCTCCTCCGCAGCGTCTTGTTGCTTCAAAATTTCTTTTAGTTTATACACTTGTTCAACAAAATAATCACATACAAATCGTGCATTCACATCACAGTGTCTATAAGCCATCCTACTCCTCCAAATACTGTGAAGGCCCAATAGCATGATGAGGTCATATTGAAAATCATCATTAACAGTTGTCAAGTACCGAATTCCACGTGGCGTCAATGGCAGGTCTTTTTTAAGTGTCCTTTGTAACACATCCCAGTAAAACACCGCATCCCAACAATCCAGGAACACGTGCTCAACTGTTTCAGGTTTCCTACATAGTAGACAGTTTGTACCCCAAGGTACAAAAAGGCCCTTTTCTTCCATCCGTGTTTTGACTGGGAGGGTTCCTGTATGCAATTTAAAAAAGAATGTTTTTACGCCCGGTGCAACAGTCATGTTTTTAACTCTCTTGAGCACGTCTTTCCCTGGGCCTTCACAGTATAAGGTTCTGTACAATGGAGGTGGGAACAATTGTGAAATAAGATCCTTGTACAGCCGCTTAGGTGGTACCGTCTCTAAATACTCTACAGAGTACCGCACGCACAAAAACCTGAACGAACACACCACTTCTCGCAGGAAGCGTGACACAGTGTATCCCCGAGCAGAGCATGAAGAGACTATAAACGCTGGAATTGCACTGGATAGCATGATTTGCATAAAGGTTCTCAGGAATGCATCTTTTTGGTCACGTAGGAAACAAAACCTTAAAACTATCTGCCGCACATATAGATGCATTAGAGACAACCCTCCGTCTTTAACGTACTCGCCGAAAGAGATTATCTCTGCTAATTCGTTCCCAGTTGGATGACCAAATGATGACAGCAAATACACGATGGAATCTTTGTATATTGATTCTAGCACAATACAATACTTGAAGTAAGTACATTATTCTTGCCACCAAAAACCCCGGCGGGGTGATACAAGCACCACGAAGCTGACCGAGGCTCGCGAATGATCGCTAAAGTATGCAGAGGCGCAAAAGTTTCTCCGGACAACACTAGTGCACGAAGCATCTCCTGGAGCACTGAAAATCTGCAATGGAGAAATGCGAGAGCATGAGCGTTGCAGCTACAGATGGTACACTGCGCACCTCCTGTCAAACACAACCAGCGTTCAGTTGAGCGCGTCAAAGTCCACCGGCGTTCTATAATTGGTTTACAGGAAAGCAAGGGCGCAGTATCTGTCACTCGCAAAACCTCGACGACAAATCTCGTCGGTGCGAGATTTTCATCATTTGCCTAGAAAGAATTTCGCCTTTATAATTGCTACACAGGAAGGTAAGGGCGCAGTATCTGTCACACTTGTTTCTGCCCTACACCTCTTGGGGCAACAGACAATCTGTTTGCGCAACCAACTTATCGGTGAGGGCGCAGAGCACCGGCACTGCTTCCGCCACTTCATCGAAAACCCCTGTGTGGTTACGCATAGTTAGCGGTACTAACGCGAGCTTAGCTCGCGTTCACCGAAGTCCACCAAAATCAGAAACTTAGTTCACCGAAGGCAGACACTAGATCTATCGACCCGTGCTGTTGCGTCAACTTGTTTTGTAAACCACTCTCTCTGACGACTGTAATCTCGGCACCTGTGTCGAGAATAGCGCTGATTTTCTCGTCCCTACAATGCAAGGTCAAAGGTGTGAGCTCACTGCTCACTTCTAACCAACCTCGGCACGGAGGCACTGCAGCAACTTACGGATTACGTTAACGAATGCTGGCGCATCGGCACCATTCCACAGGCATGGAAAACAGCCAATGTACACTTTATCCCAAACCCGGCAAGAAAATCAGCATTGAAAACCTACGCCCCATATCCCTCACGTCGTGCGCAGGCAAACTCATGGAAAAGGCAGTCCACGCACGTCTCTCCAACTATCTAGAGAACAACGAGCTACTGCCACACACGATGTTTGGATTCAGAGCACATCTGTCCACCCATGATGTGCTTCTGCAACTCAAACGCGAAGTCATTGATCCAGCACGCAGAAACAGTGACCGAGCACTTCTATCCCTCGACCTCAAAGGAGCGTTTGACAATGTCAAACATTCCACAATCCTCCAAAATCTCCAGACCACCAACTGTGGCCAGCGAGTCTACTCATACATCTATGATTTCCTTAAAGACAGAACAGTCAACATCAGCATCGGCACTAAACAAACAACGCAAGTGAAGATGGGCACGAGAGGCACTCCGCAAGGGGCAGTATTATCCCCACTTCTGTTCAATATTGCACTCCGCAATCTTCCACCTCTTCTAAATCAGATACAGGGCATACGACACGCCCTGTACGCTGACGATATAACCATCTGGACAACTAGGGGTAGTATGGGAATGATGGAAGAACAACTACAAACAGCGGCAACAACAGTTCAGAATTATGCACGAGCGTGTGGACTAACCTGCTCTCCCGAAAAATGTGAACTCCTAGTCTTCCGCCAGCACAAAAATCAGGCCACGATCGACATCCACGTTGACAACTCACCCATAAAGGAAGTTCAGACCGTTAAGATACTGGGTCTATGCATCAATAACAAGGGCAACAACCACCTCGCCATCCAGAAACTCCGCCTCGTGAGCGAGCAAGTCGGCAGGATGATCGCCAGAATAACGACGCGGAAATCAGGGATGCGCGAAGAAGATACTCTCCGACTGGTGCAGGCCTTCGTCGTGAGCCGCATCGTCTATGCGGCACCCTACCTTCGTCTCAAGAAGTTTGACATCAAGAACCTCGACGTCATAATCAGAACAGCCTACAAGAAGGCCCTGGGCCTCCCTCTTACGACATCGACGGACCGGCTTTTACGACTGGGCGTCCACAACACGGTAGACGAGCTGATTGAGGCACACCTCACGGCGCAGGTGGTACGACTCTCCACGACTCTGACTGGCCGACAAGTCTTGAACGATTTGAACATCAATTGCCCCGCACAGCTAGACCCTAAAAGCGACATCCCAGCCTCATGGAGAGGACAATTCAAGGGAACTCCATTACCGAGGAATATGCACCCCGACTTTCACCAGCCAAGAAGACAAGCACGAGCGGAAGCTATAAAAAGGCACTACGGCGGGCGCGAGGGCGTGTTCTATGTCGATGCTGCGGGTCCTGAACAGGGAATGGCGGCCGTTGCGGTAGTACACCAAGATAAAACAGTGGATGGACTAATATTACACAGCCATGACACACTGGCTGCGGAGGAAGTGGCAATTGCCCTAGCTGCGACACACACTACCTCAGAATACATTCTTACAGATTCACAGACAGCATATCGCAATTACCTCAGGGGCAGGATTGCACCGCTAGCAGCTAAAATCCTGCAAGATAGTTACACCCGTGGCTACCAACCCATGGATAAACACTTAGTATGGGTACCAGGTCACCAGGGCATCCCAGGGAACGAGAGCGCACACGCCTCAGCCCGAGCATTTCTCCCCCGGGCACCCAATACGGATCTCGTGGAACCTCCTATCCCATTGCTAACTTACACCGAAATACTTCAGCACTTAAGATTATCTCGCCGGGTCTACCCTCCACCGGCAAAGACACTAGACAAAGGGGAGGAGATACACCTCCGCAAGCTACAGACCAACACTTTTAACAATCCACGCAGACTACACGCAATAGATCCAGAGTCATTTGACTCACAATGCAAATTCTGCGGGGAGAAGGCGGACCTATACCATATGGTGTGGGCATGCCAGCGAAATCAGACTGTCACTATTAATAACCAGCCAACGCAGGAGGGGTGGGAGGCAGCTCTGACCAGCTCGGACGCAAGGGTTCAAAAAGAACTCATCGGAAGAGCGCGGACAGCAGCCTACGCCAATGGGGTTCCGGACTGAGGACTCCAACCGCCGCTACAACCTCCTAATCATTTTCATTAAAATATTTTTACCACCATCACTGCGCACGCTTGATACGTTTGCCATTGTGACCCATGCAGAAAGGCTGTTAACTTTTGGTGTGTTTGGTTTTGGATATGCGGGCAGTTAACCTTTAGATTTTCTGTCGACCCGCCCCTAAAACAGCCTTTGGTTCGGGGCCTAGCGTCTAGCGCCTGAGTTTTAGAGCACCTTTGATCTCTCAATTGCGCGACTACTCGTCTGCTGGCGGCCTCGCCTCTAATAAAAATAATAATAATTGGTTCACAGGAAGGGGAAGGCACAGTAGCTGTCCCACTTGCTTTGTGGACACCTGACCGCGCCGTAAGAGAAGGAATGCAGGTGGGAGTGAAAGTGGAAAGAGAGAAAAGGGAGCCGTAGTGGAGGGCTTCGGAGTAATTTTGAACAAATGGGGATCTTTAACGTGCGCTGACATCGCACAGCACACGGATGCCACTTCGTTTCGCCTTTATTGAACCGCAGGCGGCGTGGTCGGGTTCGAGCCCTGGAACTCCGGCACAGTAGTCGGGCGTCTAACCACTGAACCACCCAGGCGGGGCCCATCGCCTATACTCAGCTCCGATTCCTTCCCGGCACTGGTTTTGCCCTCAACCTCTTCAAGCGTTCGAAGGAGTGAAGCCATCTCGGGTGTCTTCACCCATTCCTTTCCTTGCTGAAGGAATACGTACTTAAGCGCCTCTTCTGAAAGATGGCATTTTACCTTGTCCGCCACCAGTAATTCGGTTAGCCCTTCTAAGGTTTTCACTCCTCTCGACTCTAGGTACAAATGTAACGGCGCGTTTGATGTGTCCACTGAAAACGAGTGAGACAGTTACCGCGCCTTTCCCTTCCTATAAATCAATCAATCAACTGTGTAGACGCGTAAAGAAAGGTATCCACCCCTCATTCGTGCTTTAATGACCCTCGAAATCGGTTGAGGTATTGTTGTGGCTGTAAGAAGAAAGAAAAGAAAATGCATGGGCCTGCTACTGGGTCTGTAGCTGAGCCACCTCCACTGCCTTGTGCGGACAGAAGAAAATAATAATAAAATAATTGTTTCACAGGAAGGGAAGGCGCGGTAATTGCCTCACTTGTTTTCTGTGGACACCTAAACCACGACGTAAGGGAAAGGGGAAGGTGGGAGTGAAAGTGGAAAGGCGGACAGTAGATTTAAAACTGATTTATTTATAGGAAGGGAAAGGCGCGGTAACTGCCTCACATGTTTTCTGTGGACACATCAACCGCACCGTAAGGGAAGGCAGGAAGGTGGGAGTGAAAGTGGAAAGAGAGAAAGAGGAGCCGTAGTGGAGGGCTACGGAGTAATTTCGACTACCTGGGGATCTTTACCGAGCGCTGACATCGCACAGCACACGGATGCCTCTTCGTTTCGCCTCCATCGAAACGCAGCCGCCGAGGTCGATTTTTTTGTACTGGTTGACTTATAGGAAGGGAAAGGCACGGTACCTGTCTCACTTGTTTTCGTGGAGACCTCAGCCGCGCCATAAGGGAAGGGAGGAAGGTGGAAGTGAAAGTGAAAAGCGAGAAAAGCCTCCATCGAAACGAAGAAGCGTCCGTGTGCTGTGCGATGTCAGCGCACGTGAAAGCCGCCGTGGTCGAGACGGACAGTAGAAGTAGAAAGTAGAGAAGAAAGTACAAGAGGGAGAGAGAGACGCGCGCCGCAATAGCCGTCATCCACCACCTAAGCGGTATTCGCCCGCCGACAGTTTTAAATCTTCAGGGACCGTGCTTTTGAGCGCGTCATAATCTATATGCTGAGATGGTGTCAGCCGCGTAGAAAGACACTACTATTTTTTGCTATTAATGGGAAACTTAGTTAACCCTATCGGCCTCTTGGGACGTCGTACATCTGGGGCGTGTTGTCAGCGGACTCAAACCACACCGGAACCTCGGCGTCCGCCGGAAAATTTGGAAGAGCTCCTGCGAGTAGCTTTGAAAACCGTCTAACCTCGCCACGAGCGTTCCACGCGTCAGTTGAATCTACGCCCTCTCCTCCGCCTCTCCGCTGCATAGACTGAATTTTTGCGAGCTCGATTTGTCGTTTTGCGGCAAGCCGCTGCTCTCTGGCGAGCACGATCAGTCTCTCTGTCTGGCTTCCCAGCGCGCCCTGCTCCGTACCGGTTGGGTGCTGCGCCACTGGATCGGCGTCTCGCACCACATTGTTCTCCTCGTCACACATTGCTTGCCGTGTCGCCTGTCTGGGTTCATATAAGCGACGTGCGTTTCCATGCACCTCTAAAGCCTGATCCGGACAGTAGCACTCGCGCCAGTTCGGTGAGAGGAGAGGACTCACCCACTGAAGTGTAGCACCACTGTCGCTTGCAGGGAACTGCTGCTCCTGCGCTGCACTCTCACGATGAGTTGCCGCTAGCCGTCCGACATCTGGCACCGGCCCCCTTTCTGCGGGAGGCGACGCCTTGCTTCCACCCGTTGGTGGTCAGCGAGTCGTGGACTCGCCCCGCTGCTTCTTCCTGACCGGCTTCAGTGCTGTGCTGCTGGTCCATCTTGTAGTCTCTGCTGCGACCTCTCTTCTGGTCTCCTTTGCTGCCGCTTCTCGCGGCTACACATCCTCCGTCTTCACCGCTGCGTTACTTTGTCTCTACTTGGCCCGTAGAGGCAACCTGTACGACTACGCCAGTGATGTTTCGTTGTTTGTTGTTTTCCTTTGTGCACCAGGGGTGCGCCGCCAGAGACGGTATACCATGTTGCAGTGGAAGTTCCTTGCGCCAGAGGCGCCCCGCGATAGACGGTATGTAGCCACGTCTTGAAGACAGGAGGTTGCCAGAAGAATCACTGAATAATATGCACACAGTAAATATTTGCAAGAATAACTTTTACAACATAGTTGCAAGGTGGAACTGGCCAACAGGAAACTGTTCCCACCTCAGCATAGCCGAAGATGCAGAGCATCTAAACCTAGCCCAGAACGGCGGACTAGGTCATCGGGCTGGGGTTTACCCCGTGAAGTCCAGCCCTAATTTCCACAACGTCAAATCACCACAAACATCAACCTGTTTGGTTGGTTCCTACATCCAGCTCCCCCTTCAACTTTAAGAAATCTAAACCCTGTTGGCGAACTGGTAGTCGATTTGCACAGGCGAGCCGTAGCAGGACAGCCGACCGCTCTTTTCTTTTTTGTCCTTTTTTGTACGCCGGGTAGAGCGCGCTGTCTCAACCTCGCGGTTGCATGTGAGTGAGTGAAAACTTTATTAAGTATATTTAAGGGAGGGGGGTGTATAGGTGGGGTCCCTAGTCCGGGATTCCAGCGGCTGCCGCTGCTACCTGCGCACGTGTCACGAGGGCCCGTTGGACCTCTATTCCAGAGCTGGATAGGGCAGCCTCCCACCCCTCAATTGTTGGCACTGCATTCGGATCATCTGGAGGATTGTGTGGGCAGGTCCACACGTGTGACGCTCGTTCACGCGAGCGCCCGATGGAATGTGATGGCGAGCACCAACAAAAGGGGCTCACTCAGGACAGCCTAGCTGTGACAAAACCGCAGGCCACTATTTTCTTTTTCTTTTTTATAGCAGCGGTACCCATTCACTTCAAAGGTTGCAACGGACAGGTGAACGGCCACGTATACCGCGGAATGTAGGAAAGACGTGACCCTAGGAGTTCTGCTTTTCTTTTAGGGGGTAAAATCGAGCCCGAGGGCCCAGTCTGGCGTTCTGGGCTAAGTTTAGATGCTCTGCATCTTCGGCTATGCCGAGATGGGAATGTTTCTCTGTTAGCCAGTTCCATCTTGCAACTATGTTGTAAAAGTTCTTGTAAGTATTTTCTGTACATATAAACATTCAGTTATTCTTTTAGCAACCTCCTGTCTTCAAGTCATCGCTACATACCGTCTCCGACGGGGCGCCTATGGCGCAAGGAACTTCTGCTGCAACACAGTATACCATCTCTGATGGCGCACCCATGGTACACAAAGGAAAAGGACCAACAACGAAACATCCCTCAATCATTACAAAGGCTAAACAAATTTCACGCTGGGGTCGCACTGGTAATCCGTGTGCCGGCAAATTCCTGCGGGAGTTTAGGGCCTACTAAATACACAATAACTTCAATATTGTGAGCGCAGCGCGTGAACTTTCACCTCTTTCATCTGTATAGATCCATCATCATCATCGCTGACTGCTGCTCGGAGCGTCGCGCGCTGTGTGCCAGTTGGTTCTGAAAAAGAACAGACGTTTCTGCAAGTGCTGTCCCACAAGAGGCGAAGGTGCGATTCGTATTCCCCACCTCTCGCTTTAGACCCACCTACTGTTCTCCCTGGAGCTCCGTTCAGGCCTTCGCTTGCGTCCGCGGTCCTGTGCTATGGATGAGGGCAACGGTGCTCGCTCACTCCCGGCGTCTCCTGCTTCTACTGCGGCTGCCCCTGCCTGGACAGTCACCAGCCGCCAGCGCGATCCCCAAACCTTTGCTGGCCTTCGCGGTGAAGATGTCGACGACTGGCTCGACAACTACAACAGGGTCAGTACATTTAACCGCTGGGATGACTCTCATAAACTGCTCAACGTCGTCTTCTACTTGGCTGACGTCGCCAAAACCTGGTTCCTCAATCCTGAGGATGACATCGCTGACTGGCCTACATTCACGGACCAGCTAAAGAAAATTTTCGGCACTCCGGCTGGTCGCTCAGAGCAGGCAAAGAAAAAACTTGAAGCTCGTCTCCAGCAGCCCGGCGAGTCCTATACCTCGTATATCGAGGACGTTCTGGCCCTTTGTCGCCGTGTCGACGCTGATATGCCTGAATCTGAGCGTGTTCGCCACTTAATTAAGGGCATCAACACTGCTGCTTTCAATGCCTTCGTGGTAAAAAATCCGTCGTCCGTGTCTGACATCACATCCACATGTCAGCGTCTGGATCAGCTACAGTCGTGCCGCCTCATGCAAGACCCCAGTGATGGCGGTCCCTCATAGATGGACATTTGCGGTGCCTAATACGCACCATGATCCGAGAGGAGCAATACGGCCTCACCATCCCCTCTGCTGTATCTCCAATTATTCCGCCAGCAACGGTGAATTCGCGCAGCATCATCAAGGATGAACTGACGAATTTCAACTGCACTGTGGCACCTGCCCCACCTCCCATTGCCTCCCAACCTCCCTCGCCGCCTCCCATCGCCTCCCAGCATCCCTTGCCAACCTATTCCGAGATTACTTCACGTCAACCCATCCCGCCTTCCCCGACTTGTTCAGCACCAGTGTGCGGTCACGTCGCTGCCATGGCACCATATCTTACAGTGCACCGTCCTGTTACAGCCTGGCGCCCCTCCCGCCCTGTGTGCTACTATTGTGGGATACGTGGAAACATATCCCGTGTGTGTCGCCGCCGCCAGCAAGACGAGCAACGGGGTTGTCGTGTTGGCCGGCGCACGACCGCCGAAATAGATCACTCAGCTCATGCCACACGAGACTCTTTATTCAAGCGTGCAGCAGTTTATATACAAAATCTTAGCGCCATCTGTTGATGGTTATTGACAACACTTATTAACTAAGGGCACCTAGTGTTGCCGATGAACACTACATCTATTCCTTCCTAAAAAGAAACAGATATATGTACAAGTATTAATTAGATGCCAAGCATGTACAGATATGTACATGCAGTAAATGTCACTGCACACAGTCTTGAAATCTTGCGGGTGGCCTCCGATTTCTTGAAGACCGACGGAGTGTTGGTAGCTCGGCATCAGGTTCATTACAAGCACTGTCACTACCAGCACTATCGCCACTCTCACCATCAGCACCAGCACTATCACCATCATCACCATCACTTGAAGCATGTCGCGTGTGTTGTGAACTCTGTTGTAGTTGACCTGGTGATGTTGACTGACATGGCTCAAACGGCAGTGATGTTTCGACAGATGTCTCTGCAGTTCGGTCACTGTGGGCCTCGTCTAGCACCGCATGCTGTGGCCATGCCTCCATTGGTACTGTGGTCAACTGCGAGGCGTTCCAGGTGTGCCCATCCTCCAGGACGAAGGACCAACGTCCTATTCGCTTGAGTATTTTCAGCGGTGGTCCAAAACTTGGAGATCCTTTCGGGCCGGGGACCGGTCTCTTAACTCTCGCATACTTTCCGACTTGGAACTTTTGTACTCGGGCCCCTCTTCGTCGGTCAGCATACACCTTATTTTTGCTCTAGTACTCCGTTACCCTCTTCCGAAGCGAGCACATTTCCTGAGCGGGGTCAGCGAAGAAAGTCGGAGTGGGATGTCCAATCACGTCCAAGGATGTCCTCATGTGCCGGCCATGCAGAAGCGAAGCAGGAGAGACTCCAGTGGCACTATGAGGGGTGGCTCTATAGATGCCCAAGTACTGTGTGACAGTTGTTTTTACTGGTTGCTGTTCCAATATGGCAATCTGGACATATGATTTGAGCACACGGTTAAACCTTTCCACCTGGCCATTTGCTTGCGGGTGATACACAGCAGAAAATATGTGCTTAATTCCTCTGTCTTGAAATGACTCGAATTCTCGGGATGTAAACTGTGGTCCATAATCTGAGACCAACTCATCAGGGTATCCTTCCCGGGCAAATATCGATAGGAGAAAATCCATTACTGTACGGAGGTCACATCCTTGCAGAAAGCAACTTCTGCCCATTTAGAAAAGTAATCAACTAAAGACATTACAAATCGACAGTCTGCTGATGCACGCTCAAATGGGCCAACAATGTCAATTGCTATCTTGCTCCATGGTCTGTCTGGAAGTTGCACTGGTTGCAGTAGAGCAGAATATGTTTTGACACTTTTGTCTGCGGCTTGGCAGATCATGCAGCTGCGGATAGCAGTCTCAACCTGTTTGTCTAGGCCTGGCCACCAGTACTTCTCCCGAAGACGTTTTTTTGTCTTCACTATTCCCGGGTGCAATTCATGGGCCAGCTGAACAAGCGTAGCTCTGAGCTTCGCTGGAACTACAATGCGTTCCGAGCGCATGAGGAGGCCGTCGGCGATGGAGAGTTCCTCACGTACCTCATAATAAGGAGACAACTCTGTTGTCAATCTTTTCTTGTGTGGCTATGACGTCTGGACAAAATGAGCAACTTCTTGTAGCTCGCAATCCTCGGTTGTAGCAAGTTGAAGGTCATTTTTGTGAATCAAGGGTGTTACGAGGGACATGATTTCCTCTTCAATTTGAACGCCATTTTCTGTGTCTGCAACAGGTAACCGGGACATGGCATCCGCTATCGTGTTGTGTTGCCCACGTCTGTACTGAACAGTGAAGTTGTAACGTAGCAAACGAGCGGTCCACCTTGTGATGCGAAGTGGTCGCTGTCCCGTGCTTTGTGTCGAAAGCAAAGACACTAGTGCTTGATGATCTGTTACTAAAGTGAATGGTCGTCCCCACAGATAAATATGCCATTTCTCACACGCCCACAGACAGGCCAAGGCCTCCCGCTCTCCTGACGAGTACTTTCGCTCTGTCTCTGTGAGCGTTCGGGATGCGAAAGCAACAGTCCGAACATGTGGGCCGTCAGCTTGCTGTAGTACTGCCCCCAAGCCATACGCAGACGCATCTGTAGCCACAATAACTGGGAGCGTCGGGTCGAACATTCACTAAACTTTGTGTGAAGCAAGAAGCTTCTTTATTTTCTTAAAACTCTTTTCGGCAGCGTCATCCCATTCAAAACGAATGTTCTTGCGAAGTAGCCTACGCATAGGTTCTACCTCTTCAGCCTGGTCAGGGATAAACTTGGCATAGTACTCTATCAGACCCAAGAACGAACGCAGCATGCCTGCATCTGTGGGGGTGGCAGCGCGGACGAATGCGTCTGCTTTATCTTGTAGGGGTGTTATTCCCTCCGCACTGATTCGATGCCCAAGGAACGGTAGCTCAGATGCATTAAAGATGCACTTTTCATTAAGTTTCATTCCAGCTTCGGATATACGCTGGAGAACTTGCTCCAGGTTCCTCAAGTGTTCTGCCTCAGTTCTGTCAAAAACGATGGTATCGTCTAGATAGCAGAGGACACCTTTGCATCCTTGCAGGACCGTCGTCATGAGTTTCTGAAACGGAGCTGGAGCCAATGCTAGTCCGAAGCACACCCTTTTAAAACGAAAAAGGCCATCGTGCGTTATAAATGCAGTGGCGTCTCTGCTGTTGGGGTGAAGTAAGACTTGATGATAGGCAGAGGCCAAATCGAGCTTCGAGAAGTAGCGTGCTCCATTCAGCGAGTGTAATAGCTCTTCCATATGAGGCAGCGGAAAGCTGTCGACAACAATAGATTTGTTTGTCTCCCTCAAGTCAACGCAAAAGCGGATGTTGCCGTCTTTCTTGCGGACAACAACGATAGGAGAGATCCACTCAGAGGCATTAAGTCTTTCGATTACATCGTCAGAAAGAAGGCTCTCAAGCTTGTCGCTAACAGGTTTGCGCAGAGAAAGTGGCAAACGTCTGAGCTTCTGCACAACTGGAGGGACAGAAGACTTCAATTTGACTTCGTATTGAACGCCCTTGGCCAGTCCAAGGCCTGGTGAGAACAAATGATAAAACTTTGACAATAACAGAGCTGGCATACCGAATTTTGGAGGGCCTGCCATCTCATTGCTGACAGGTTCTGAACCTTCTTCGGCAGCCATGTGCAGGCAACGTAGCTGCGTGCCCAGAATACAAAGTGCTAAAGCTTCCACAGCGTCCAGGCCAAGAAGAGAAGTCCGCCCGGGTGTGACATGAATTGTTATCACAGCTGTTTTTTTTCTTGAAAGACACGCTAGCCCTAAACTGGCCCAGTACAGGAATCTTCCTGCATTGGAAGTCCAGCAACGTACGTTTTCAGCTAGTCAAGGGTATTTTGTCTTCGAACATGCTTGTCCTGTTCTCTGTTATGGTCAAAGTTTTATCATTTGTTCTCACCAGGTCTTGGACTGGCCAAGGGCGTTCAACGCGAAGTCAAAATGAAGTCTTCTTTCCCTCCAGTTGTGGAGAAGCTCAGACGTTTGGCACTTTCTCTGCGCAAACTGTTAGCGACAAGCTTGAGCGCCTTCTTTCTGACGATGTCATCGAAAGGGTAAATGCCTCTGAGTGGATCTCTCCTATCGTTGTAGTCCGCAAGAAAGACGGCAGCATCCGCCTTTGCGTTGACTTGAGGGAGACAAACAAAGCTATTGTTGTCGACAGCTTTCCGCTGCCTCATATGGAAGAGCTATTACACTCGCTGAATGGAGCACGCTACTTCTCGAAGCTCGATTTGGCCTCTGCCTATCATCAAGTCTTACTTCACCCCAACAGCAGAGACCTCACTGCATTTATAACGCACGATGGCCTTTTTCGTTTTTAAAGGGTGTGCTTCGGACTAGCATCGGCTCCAGCTGCGTTTCAGAAACTCATGACGACGGTCCTGCAAGGATGCAAAGGTGTCCTCTGATATCTAGACGATATCATCGTATTTGGCAGCACTGAGGCAGAACACTTGAGGCACCTGGAGCAAGTTCTCCAGCGTATATCCGAAGCTGGAATGAAACTTAATGAAAAGTGCATCTTTAATGCATCTGAGCTACCGCTCCTTGGGCATCGAATCAGTGCGGAGGGAATAACACTCCTACAAGATAAAGTAGACGCAATCGTCCACGCTGCCACCCCCACAGATGCAAGCATGCTGCGTTCGTTCTTGGGTCTGATAGAGTATTATGCCAAGTTATGCCTGCGTGGCTGCTGCTGTACGGTGCGTTGAACGGGGTTAGCGAAAGCTTCAGACTCGAGTTGAGCTCGCTCACGAAGTAGCGCAATTTCAACGACACGGTCGAACGCGAGCGCGTCGCCTTCTAAGAGCAGGCGTTCTCTTAACTGTGGAGATGCGACTCCAGTAATGAACTGCTCGCACAAGTTTTCGTTGGCTTGATTTCCGAAATTGCAAGACACTGCCAGTTCTCGAAGTGCGAGTACAAAGTCGGATATGGACTCACCGTGTAACTGACGGCGTTCGCGGAATTGGTGGCGTTCTAGTCGAACGTTGTGCGTCTCGGCGAAATGTCGTGCCAGAGTTTCGCGGGCGTTCTTCCTCTCCTCCGAATTCCACCGATGTTTCACGACCCACGCGTCCTTCCCGACGCCGATCCCCTTCGCCTTTTCGCCGCACGCCACCGCTTCGTCCTGCCTCGCAACCCTTCCAACCTATAACGGAAAACTAACCGAAGCAGTTTTTTGAGGGAAAGCTAGTTCGAGTTCGAAATGTACAATTCCTTATGGGCGACCGTCGAATATGTTAGTAGTGAGTGTTGAAGGATTGTACGTTGAGGCCCTCATCGACACCGGCGCCGCTTATTCCGTCATGCATTTCTCTCTGTGTTCTCATCTGCACAAAGTTCTAACGTCATACATCAATCCGCCACTTCGTGGAGGTAATGGAACTCTTATGAAACCCACCGGCCAATGCACAGCACGTGTTCTCATCTATAAACAGCGGCATCATATTGAATTTATTGTGCTCCCCACGTGCGTTCATCTCATGATCTTGGGTTGGGATTTCTTATCGTCGGCGTCCGCCCTCATCTCTTGCCGTGAGCGCCTTATTCATACCCAGTCGGAAAAAACTAGAGATCATTTTGTGATGTTACGGCAGACTTTCTGTGCCGTTTTTGACGGGAAACCTGTTGTGACAACAGAAATTCTGTAGTAACATCAGAAATTTCTGTAGTTACAACAAAAAAGTGCTACAGAACTACAGACAACAAAATATACAACAGAAAAACTACAGAACTACAGAAAAGTACTACAGAACTACAGAAAAATCTGATGGTTACGACAGAACTACAGGATCATCATCATCATCATCAGAATGATTATACCCACTGCAGGGCGAAGGCCTCTCCCATATTGCTCCACTTAACCCGGTTCTGTGCTAGCTGCATCCACTTGATTCCTGCGAACTTCTTAATCTCATCCGCCCACCTAACTTTCTGCCGCCCCCTGCTACGCTTTCCTTCCCTTGGAATCCAGTTTATTACTCGCAGCGACCATCGGTTATCCTCTCTTCGCACTACATGTCCTGCCCATGTCCATTTCTTCTTCTTAATTTCTACTAGAATGTCGGTAACTCAAGTTACCGACCGACCGACTACAGGATATTTTGTCGTATTTTTGACACAGTTCTGTAGTTTTTTTCGGCTGGGTATTGCGGACCCTGATATATTACCGACTTCCGATTGTTCACCACCACACGTGTTCGCAGCAGATGATTTCGCTTTGCCCCCAGGACACGAGCAGCTGATCATCGTGGCATTGGACTACCCTCACGATGGCGAGGCCTTCGTTATGCCCGCTCCTCGGTGGACCTCCGACGGCCTAGCTCTTGCGTCGTGCCTCACCTCCTTCACCCGTGGTTGCGCGGTGGTTGCGGCCCTCAATACAACTCTCCAGCCGTTCTTACTGCCCAGAGGAGCCACAGTTTGGTTTATTTTTGACTGCGATCCCGTTCCCCTCAACACACTTTCCAGCGCACCACCGCCTACTGCCAGGCCTCCATTTCCGACATCCTCTGCGCTCGCAGCCGCCATCAGCTCTGACCTTACATCCGAGCAGTCCACAGCTCTGCTAGACGTCCTCATGCGGTACCGAGAGTCTTTTCATGAGTGCGCTTCAGCGTTAGGGAAGACCTCCGTCACCTCTCATCGCATAGAGACGGACAGCTCTGCTATTGTTCGACGACGGCCGTATCGCGTTTCAGCAGAAGAACGCAAAGTCATTGAGGAACAAGTTACTGACATGCTTGCTCGAAATGTAATCCGGCCATCCACGAGCTCTTGGCCCTCACCTGTGGTTCTCGTTCGGAAAAAAAAAGATGGCTCAGTCCGCTTCTGCGTGGATTACCGGGCACTTAACAAGATCAAGCGCAAGGATGTTTACCCTTTGCCTCGTATTGATGACGCATTAGACTGTCTCCAAGGCGCTGAGTATTTCTCCAGTCTCGACCTCCGCTCGGGATACTGGCAAATTCCTATGCACGATGCAGACAAGGACAAGACTGCCTTTTCTACTCCCGACGGTCTCTACGAATTTAACGTGATGCCTTTCAGACTCTGCTATGCGCCGGCCACCTTTGAGCGCATGATTGATACCGTGCTTCGCGGCATGAAATGGAAAACATGCCTATGTTGTTTCGACGACATCATTGTCTTCTAGTCAAACTTCGCTCAGCACTTACAACGTCTCACTGAAGTCCTCACGTCTCTTGCCCAGGCGGGGCTTCAGCTGAATACCAAGAAATGCCACTTTGCCAGTAAGACCATCAAAGTACTCGGCCATGTCGTCAGTAAGGCAGGAATCCAGCCTGATCCCGAAAAAATTGCGGCCGTCGTTAATTTTCCTCGGCCCCAACGTAAGAAAGTTCTTCGCAGCTTCCTTGGCTTAGCCTCCTACTTCCGCCGTTTTATTCGGAACTTTGCAACAATTGCGGCCCCGTTACACAAGCTCGTGTCTTCCCAAGTGTTTTACACCTGGTCCACTGAATGTGAAGACGCCTTCAAAGCTCTCAAGCAGGCACTCACTTCCACTCCTGTTCTTCGCCATTTTGACGCTGACGCGCCCACCATAATTTACACAGACGCCAGTGGCCACGGTTTTGGCGCGGTTCTCTTGCAACGCAACGCAGTGTCTGAAGAGCAAGTCGTCGCATACGCCAGTCGTACGCTTACTGCAGCTGAGCATAACTATACTATTACCGAGCAAGAGTGCCTCGCCGCTGTTTGGTCGGTTCAAAAATTTCGACCTTATTTGTATGGCCGCCACTTCACCATTGTCACAGACCATCACGCACTCTGTTGGCTGTCATCGCTGAAGAATTTATCGGGTCGACTGGGTCGCTGGGTACTACGTCTTCAAGAATGCACCTTCACCATCACTTATAAATCTGGGCGAAAACACCTCGACGCTGACGCCCTCTCTCGCTGCCCATTGATACCTACTGACGCGGCCCCACATATGGTCTCTTCTCCCTCCTGCCATCCGAGTCAGCCTTCTGCGGGCCACCTGAATGTTGCACCCATCGCTACAGCTCCACTCGAGAACAATGCTGATTTCTCGTCCCCGCAGCTGACTGACCCTTACTGCCGCACAATCATCGCTCGCCTCCGTGGAGAATCAGTTGTCCCAAACAGTCGCTTGCGCCGTCAGCTTCGTCGGTTCCGATTTCACCATGGAACACTTTACCGCGACGTTTATCACCGTACGGGTCAACGCTGGGTACCCGTTGCCCCTGGCTCCCTTCTTTTTAAAATTATGGAGGCTTACCACGACGACCCCACTGCTGGACATTTAGGCCGCTTTAAAACTTACGACCGTATCAAGAGCCGCTACTTCTGGCCTGGGCTTTCTGCCAGCGTCGGCAAATACATTTCATCATGTCCGTCTTGCCAGCATCGCAAGCGTTCAACATCCCCTTCTGCTGGCCTACTGCAACCTCTACCTTGCCAATCTGTGCCTTTAGACACGGTTGCTATTGGCTTGTTTGGTCCTCTTCCTTTGAAGTCAGACGGCAACCGTTTTGTTGTCACTGCCATCGACCATCTAACGCGGTATGCTGAAACCGCACCTCTTCGCTCCGGTGCCGCCTCTGAAGTCGCCGATTTTTTCCTGCGTGCGATAGTTTTGCGTCATGGTGCTCCTCGTATATTCAATAGCGACCGTGGAAAGACATTTCTTTCTCAAGTCATTGAGGAAGTACTGCGCGCAGCCAACACCGTCCATAAGACTTCTTCTAGCTACCACCCTCAGATCAACGGACTCATCGAGCGGTTTCATCGCACTTTGTCCGACATGATATCCATGTATATCGCTCTAGATCACCGGAAATGGGACAACGTTTTACCTTTCGTCACCTACGCCTACAATTCCGCTGTTCAGCGCACTACTGGTTATAGCCCTTTCTTTTTAGTTTATGGCCGTCAACCACCGACAGTATTCGACACTACTTTCTTCTCTGCTCCCTCTACGTCTGAATCTCTGGGCGAAGAGTTTGACACTCGTATGGCCCAGTGTCGCCAACTTGCCCGTTTGAACACTGAAGATGCTCTACAAGAACGCAAAGCCCTGTATGATCAACGCCATCCAACTCCCTCCTTTTACCCCGGTGATGAAGTTCTCCTATGGACACCAATGCGCATTCCTGGCCTCTGTGAGAAGTTCCTCCATCGTTACATTGGCCCTTATACAGTACTCCAACAAACGTCTCCGGTGAACTATCGCGTTACTCCCTCGCACACCGTCGCAGATCGACGTCGTCGCTCCGAAGAGATCGTCCACGTCTCGGGCATGAAGCCTTATGGCCGTCGTCCCTCATCCCTGTAATCAGCGACCAGGGTGGCCGCTCTCTTGTCTGGGGGATTTGTGTGAGCGCAGCGCGTGAACTTTCACCTCTTTCATCTGTATAGATCCATCATCATCATCATCATCGCTGACTGCTGCTCGGAGCGTCGCGCGCTGTGTGCCAGCTGGTTCTGAAAAAGAACAGACGTTTGTGCAAGTGCTGCCCCACAATGTATATTTACGTTGAGCGCTTCGACGTATATTTACGTTGAAGCACTCACGAGTCTTGGTTGACAAGCACGAGAAAACCGCAAAGTGAGGCTCGGGGTTCGGTCGCCGTCTCGCGCACGGCTGCGGGGTAGGCGAGACGGAGACGCCGGCGGATGGGAGGTTTTTGTTCGGTTTGCGCAGTGCAGCGCATTCGAATGGCTTTGGGGTTTGCTATGACGGGACTGAATCGGCGGCGGCGGCGCATGCTTTCGTGCGCTGGTCGTGTCAAAGCTGAACATAGTTTGCAAAAGTGCTTTGCCATCCGAAAATATTTAGGTGTGACGAACACGTGCATATAACCGCCCGTCAATAGGTACCGCTTCGATCAAAAGATTTGTCTGCTCCTTTAATGCAGTAAGGTATGCTCGCGCTAGCGCTTGCTTGTTTGAAATTTCCACTAAGTTTTTGGACCAAAAGACCCATGAGTAAAAGCTCAGGAATCAGCAACACAGCGCTAACTCCTCTCTCATTTTGAAGCGCACACGGCGGAAGGAAACGTTTGACATGTACCTTTATATATGCGGAAGGGCTTGTTGCTAAAGAAGCTAACGCTCATTATGTAAGAATAAATATACTTCTGATTGTATACTTAGATAATACAGCATAGGCCCCTGGATTTCTATCTCCTCGGCAATTTCTATACGAAGCCCGAAACAAAGCCGCCATCCACGGCGTTCATGCGAGACTGCAGCCGACACTGTGAATAGCAGATGATATTGGGATACCAAGATACTTTGTTGGGCGAGTTGGTACTTATTCATTATTAATGTAAACAGCGCGAACACGAAGACAAAGGATAAGATAAAAGAAAGCCACAGTACAAGCGCTGAATCACCACTATGCCTAAACCCTTTACTCCAAGGCGCAGATAAAAACAAACGTGAAGAAAACAAAACAATCACGTAAAACAATCCCTGGGTTTACCTGCTGCGCAAAAAGTAACTCAAAAAAGACACCTCTTTGCTTGTAAGAGCAAGGAGGTGTCTTGCTGATACACTTGTTGTCCGTTGAAATAAAATATGACTCCACTATATCTCTCGCCATCCTTTCTTTGCGGCGATACAAAATCCTAACCTGGTCAAAATTAGGAGTGCACTTCTTCTTCTTCTTCATTATTTCGCATGAATGGCAATGTGATACCAGAAACGTTTCGTTCTTGCCACTTTCCAAGTTGTTCCGGTGTTCCTGTAGTCTCTTATTAATACATCGTCCTGGTTGCCCTATATAACAAGCTCCACAAGGGAGTGGAAACCTGTACACACAGTAGTCTTGCATCCAACAAATGGGTCTCTATGATTCACTCCACATTCTTGCTTCTTCGATTCTCTTTCCCTTTGGATAGCCGGGCAAATCTTCTTCATCTTGAGCGGGGCGGTCAATGCGACGTCAACACCATATCCCTTGCCTACAATTTTGAGGCCGTGTCAAATTCTGTGCACATACGGTGCCACCGCAACCTTCCTCTTCTTCTCACCCATGCGGGGCAGGGATTTCAGTCTGTGCGTTCTTTCAAAGCTCTTAAGCACCCGGCAACTGGCCTCATTACTACTCGACTCCAGATTATTAATGAGGCCACATTCATACGGCTTGGTTAAAGCGGGGCTTTATGTGTGGGCTGGGGTAAAAGAAGAATTAGAAGAATGCTTGGTCACCCGCAGCTATTACTTTCGCTCAATATTCGGTTCAGCAGGGTTGAACTCTTCTAATTTTATCTGTTGTAGGCCTTCCTTGCACTCGCTACCGTTTTGGTGGTGGATGACAGCTGTTGCGCTGCGCGTCTTTCTCCCCTTCTTTTTTTTCCTGTCTATTTTCTCTTCTGTCCACATGAAACAGCGAAGGTGGCTCAGCTACAGTCAGTAGTAGGCCGGTGCATTTTCTTTTCCTTCTTCCTTCAGTCGCGACAACGATTGCCGAAGCAGCGGCTCGCTATCAGCGGATCACGGTGCTTGCATTCCAAGCCGAAACGCAGAGCCATGTTGTCTTGACTAGCTAGCGGCGTCAGCGGCAACATACAATCTCCGCTATCTCTTCTGCGCACACCATACTAACCCGGAAACCACAGACGCATATCGGTTGCATACTGTTGAAGACTGCCGCCGATATCCTTATGCAACGTGGATTATAAGACATTTGCGCTGATTCTTTCATTTATTTTGCAGCTTGTGGCATTAGTCTTTTCGCCGCGCAATCTTTCTATGGGCCCACGCGCTGCCTTCCGCAACCTCCCGATAACTTAATTGCTCTGTTCATTTCTATGACCACAAAGCTCAATTCAAGACAAAGGACTTTTAGTGGAGTGTTTCTTGAAGGAATGTGTGTAAAAAATAAAATAGCTTTATGTAATTATACATATATGTCTTGCTCGAAATCGTTGCTTTAATCTATCACAAAAGGTGAAAAAGCTGATTAGCTGCGCTCAAATTCCGCATATGGAAGTAACGTAACAGTCGGCAAATGTTTTTCCTCAGCAATAAACATCGCAAAAAACCTCGTGCAGTTAACAACGCAACTTTAAATACCACCAATGGCTGCAAAAGAATGCAGTAAAGTATGAGCTGAAACTACAAGACAATGATTTCACCATCTATGCTCTTTGCAAGCAATCTGTCGGCCGCGTCTGCGTTGTGCCAGGCGTTTCTGAGTAGCGCCACCGTCGCCTTACATCATACTAGTAGCACATAGAATCGTACAGGCGATGCAACACCGTACTAGTAGCGCCCCGAAGGGCAGATGCATTGTCGCCGTCGTTAACTTGACACATCTGCATGACCATGAAGTCGTCAAGCACAGAGTTGGGCGTAAAAATTTCCTGTCTAACTAGTCGCGGGTCGCGGAGTGCTAGCTTTAAAATTGCGTTTAAGAAAAAAATAAAGCGTCCTCAGGTCTAACTTTTGGAAAACGCAATCTTGACGTTCAGAGGCACGCCTGATCTAACTTCATTGATATCTGTGAGCATCGCCAAACCACCGTAGTGACTAAAGTAGCTGGTCGGTAGACGCCGTGGGGGTAGCGCTAGCATCTGCTTGCCGGCCTTACGGCGCATGAGGCCGAGTAGATTGAGGTCGTGTTTTTGTAGCTTGAGGTATTGGGTTACGTAGGTTATACGGCTGACGATAAAAGCCTGGATTTGTCGCGGCGTGTCGTTCTCTCTCAGACCATTATTCTTGGTCTTATAGGCGAGATCGTTCTGCTGACTTGTTCACACGTCATCTAGAGCTTAGCGCTAGTTGTCGCGTTGACCCCTTTGGTGCTAATGTACAAACCGAGGATGCGAATGATGTCTGCTTCAGGAATGGGTAGATCATGGATATTAATTTGAATTGGTTCGTTGCTGACGTGAGGGGCATGAATAGAAGATCTGGCTTGGTAGAACAAGCGAGTTCGCGCTCTGTGATGCAGTTCTACACAGTGTTGGGGCTTCCCTATATCTGTCCTGCGATATATCTTGTTGCCCAAATGGTGATGTCGTCTGCATACAGGGCAAGGGGTATGCCTTATATGGCGTTGAGTAGGTCTGGTAAGTGCGAAAGGGCCAGGCTGAAAAGAAGCAGGGTGAGTACCGATCTTTTGGTGCGCCCTTCGTGCCCATGTGGATGGGGTTGGGTCTTGTATCGCCCACTACTTGACGATGTTGCAGAAATTTCTCAACATATTTATGGCAGCGGACTCTACAGTGCCAGCTTTGAAGGTTATCCAAGATATTGGAGCGCCTGACATTATTTAAAGTTCTCTTTAAGTCGAGAACACTATGGCGCATAAGCCTCATTGCGTGTTAGGTCGATTAGCTCGTGTTTGAGTTGCGGGAGTAATACATAATGTAATAGATGGCTTTGGAAATCAAGCATACTTCTGGGCAGCAGGTTGTTGTAGCAGCGAGAGCGGCGGAGCTGTGCTGCTTTCTCCATGAGATTTCCCGTGCAGGATGTGATGAATATTGGGCGGATATTAAAGATGCTGATGTCCTTCTCGGGTTTCGGAATGAAGCTGAAGTCGTCTGTCTTCCATTCTGGTGGTAGCGTTCCGGACCACCAGCACTGGTTGACATAATGCTCGAGGTCCTCGAATGCTTCGCTGCGGAGCTTAGCAAGGAGGCCTACCGTGATAACTTCGTCGCCTGGGGCAGTGCACAGCACATTGTCATGTGTGCGGCTTGTATTTCGCTAACATCGACGTCAAGGTTGAGATTCGGATTGTTCTTACTTCCGTATTCTGTTGGGGGGGGGGGGGGGGGGG